>JBBPME010000494.1:0-15513 GCA_038090155.1 Rossbeevera pachydermis
CCTAACCTAACCTAACCTAACCTAACCTAACCTAACCTAACCTAACCTAACCTAACCTAACCTAACCTAACCTAACCTAACCTAACCTAACCTAACCTAACAACCTAACCTAACCTAACCTAACCTAACCTAACCTAACCTAACCTAACCTAACCCTAAAGCCTGAGGTACCGTCCCACTCCTGAAAAGGAGATACGCTCACAGCGGCGGGACACCGGTTCGACTACCGGGTATGGTAATAATCCAAAGGATGAGCGAAAGCGAAATGGGCAATCCGCAGCCAACGTCCGTAATCGGGACTGACCTCCTTCGGGAGTACGCCATGAAACACTGGCTGTTCGGTCCGGCAGAACGGAAGAGGTTCAACGACTAAGTGTGGGTCGGTCTAACCCGTCTGGGGGTTAGGCTTAAGATATAGTCTATATGATGGCGAAAGCCATGGCACTTGCCTAAACCGGGAGACCAGAGGGTTGATGGGGCCCCGAGGTAAATAGGGTGATACCGGACTGGGTAATGTATTCGTCCGCCCCCCCGGCCAGAAGCTTGTACGGGCATTAAAGCCGACGGTAACTAATGCGTTGCTAAGGACGGTTTTAGATGGGCTGGAGTACCTTTTTGATCCAATGGGTAAGGGACGATAGGTAATGGGAAAAGCCGCCCCTTAGTAAAGGGCTGTCAAGGGTATTAGCCCGGCCCAGTACTAACGCCGACAATACCCCGCTCGGTGACTATTGGCCCGGTACCTGACTATTCCCCCAAAGCGTTCCCGTTAGTACGTGAGACGAAGGGGCCCCTTAGTAAAGGGCTTAAAGGGCATTACGTCCCCCCGGTGCTCGTTCTGTCGCAGGTCGATGTCGCATGACACGTATCGATAAAACCCGGTGCCGTTCACGGTATACTCCGGTTGCCTATGACTCACAGTGTCTTAGATATAACCAAAAGGGTACGGTGATAAGGTAAGGCCACTACTACGGCAACGGTGATATAACCAACGGGGGTCTTCGGACGGGTGAATAACCACCCTGGAAGTGAAACACTGAAACTGGAAAATGATTGAGCCGGACTCACGCCCGACCCCCGGCAAATCTGAGATCAGGAGTCCCGATGCCTATAACGGGACCTGACGGTGTGTTATGACCTGACCCTGACCGTAGGAGTTAAGCGGCTCTGGGGATAAAAACTCCATCCGCCGGTGTCCCTTAGCAAAGGACTTAATGGGGATTGTCCCTACCGCTCTCCCGGTTAAAAGAGCTCCCCGCTTGATCCTTTTCGCTACCCATCACTTATACTCAAATCGGATCTCCTTCGGAGATCCTCTGCTAACTCTTTTACATAACCTTTTCCCTCGTACCCAACACCATGACTTCATTCGGATCCGCTGCCAACACCCTCCGGGCCTTGTCGCCCATGCTCACCGCCACCGCCCACGCCGCACCCGCCTCCTTCGTCATCAACGAGGATAATGCCGGGTACGTCGTATCTGACGAATCAGCCGCACGTCACGTTGCCTTGCAGGCCGCCGCGTCCGTTGACGAGGTGGTGTCGATGATCCCGCACGATTTCCGTGCCGCCCTCCGTGACCCCATTCGTGAGGTCAACTCAATGGCTACCAAGCTGTTGGGTTCTCGGGCCACTCTCGCAAAGTGGCGCATCCACATGGGTGCAGGGACCCTCCCGTCGTTCTTGTCGGAAAAGAGGCCCGCCGTGCAGTTCACGCGGGTCTTCGAGGAATCGGATGAAGGCAAGGCCCATAAAGCCAAGCTGGACGATGCTCACAGTGCCTATCTCAAGGCCGAGCTAGCGAACTGCGTCCGTGCTAAGCAGGACGAAGTCGCTTTCCTCGAACGGGAGCTCTCTCACGAGACCCTGTGGAAAGTCCTCTCCCCTGTCGTGCTGACAAGGGGTAGGGAGTTGGAGCGCACAGCCCAACTCCCTCGTGTCATTTATGATGCGGTGGGCACACCTACAGATGTCAAGTGGGAGGCGAACACGACCATTCAGAGGATCGGGCGGACCGTCCTCGAGGATGTCGTGGTGTACGCATACCGGGTCATCTCCATCGCGGAGTTTTCCCACGCGACGGTCTCTGCTCGGCAGGAGGCCAAAAAACGCGTGCACAAAGCGGCTGACGTCGAGATGCAGGACGCCCCCGTCAATACGTCGTCGACGAGCATACAATCGCTTGTTGACAAAGCAGTCGCCGCCCGTCTCCGTTCCATGCCCCCCAATGTAAGTGGGCAACCTAGTTCATCAGGATCTAGCGTTAACTTTTCATCAGGCCGCCCGCAGAGGCGCTTCGACGAAGGGAAGAGGAGGCGCGCAGAAGAGCCCTCGCAAAGGCAATGCGAAGGGCGGAAAGGGCGGAGCAGCCCATGCTGGACAGTCGCGGCCTCCCCAACGAGGAGTTTCGCCGCCGCTACCATACGTGCCGCCTCCTGTCAAGAGCGCACGGCGCAAAGCAGGCGGGGGTTTACGGAAGGCTGCTCAAAAGGGGAAAGGAGTTGCGCGCCGAGCAGGTCCGAGCAGCTAAGGGCCCACGTCGAAAATAGTGCCGAATACGTATATAGTAGTATACGACACATGGACAGTTTAGCCGGTTTCGTAGAACCGAGAATTGTAAATATAGATATGTCTATGTTTCACTATGGTGTGCCTAGCTCGTTGCCCGATGAAATACTCGACATTCCTTTACCGAGTGCCGTGGACTTAGTGTTACGAAACACGCCGCTATACATTTTAGAGGCAGCCCAATTTCGTGATCACATACATGTGGGTCCCGGAGTATCCATTCCCCATGAGATCGAGTGGGATCTGTCAGTTGGTATGAAATATATGTTCCACCAACCTAGAAGGACTGAACTCATCAGTAAAGCCTGGAAAGACTTTGAACGTCGATTCAGGTGGCGGATTCACTTTACACTCGAAGGCGATAGAAAGACCTATGATCCAGATTATGACGTGAGGGAACCTTCCAAAAAGAAGCCCCCCGTCCTACCGTTTTATGCGGAACTAGCCGTTCGGAAGGCGAGGCACTTCGTTCACACGACAGTCGCTAGAGTGCCAACCGAACAAGCCGAAGACGTCGACCCATTTAAACCGCTCGGTCCGAAGGCAAAGGCTATCCGCGAATTCCTATTAAACAATAATTACGTTGTTACGCCCACTGATAAGAATCTTGGGATTGCGGTGTCAGAGCGGACCTGGATAATAGAAAAAACGCGTGACCTCCTCACCGAAAAGGATTACAGACCCCTGGAGGAGACGGAAGCGCGGCGCATCTTAGATCGTAAATGCACGGAGATGCTGCTACTCGCCAAAACCGCGGATTCGTTCCTGGATTGGAAACACGGTTCTCTTTCAGAGTTCCTGCGGAGCAAAGTTACCCAAAGCGGGAACCAGCACCACATTCCTAAATTTTATGGTATACCTAAAATACATAAAAATCCTGTCAAATGCCGTCCGATATTGCCTTGCCATAGTGCGGTGCAAAATCCAGCAGCGAAATTCGTATCTAAAGTACTCAAACCGATAGTTGAATCGGCGCCAACCGTTATACACGGTACCAAAGACTTGGCGATAAAATTGAGCAAGCTCCGGCTAACTCCGGGCAGGAAATTTTTCCTAGTTACGGGAGATGTGGTGGCATTCTATCCGAATGTTCCACTTCAGAAGTGCCTAGACCGTGTATTTGATATGTACATGGAGCATTACTGGAACGTGCCCAACCACGACGAAGGAATGTCCAAAATAGAACAGGACTTCTTTAAACAGTGCCTGGTTACTGGTAACACGGAGCTTATAACGCAGTTTGAGGGGAAACCTTACCTTCAACTTAATGGCCTAGCAATGGGTGTCGCAGATTCTCCAGATCTCGCTAATCTGTATGGATATTACTGCGAACACCGCGATAACATTACTAGCACCCCCGATATCGCCTTTTATGGGCGGTATATCGATGATTGTTTCGCAATCGTCTACGCTAATAGTGAACATGATGCGTTGACGCTTGTTCGGTCAAAAGTCCGAATCGATGACTGCGAATTAACATGGGATGCAGGCACAGCCCTGCCGTTCCTGGACATGCTTCTATACATCGACGAGTTCGGTTCGTTACAGCATAAGCCATATAGGAAAGCTAGATCCCATCTGGAAAGAATTCCATGGATAAGTGCACACCCATTTGATGTCAAGCGAGGGACATTCTACGGTGAAATGTCACGCCTCGCCACGTTGAGTAGCACCCTTAGACACTACTCTGATGCCCTAAACGGCTTGGTCGCCGTTTATGTGAAACGTGGTTATCCAGAAGCGTTGGTTAAATCTTGGCGCAAGACTAAATGTGTGGAACGTTGGAACAATCGCCTTACTGAGCGAACTTCTGAGCAGGAGGGTAACGTTCTGGTCTTGAAAAGCCACTTTAACACCACATGGAATTATTTCAAAGCACAGGAATTGGCCGATACATTCCTAGGGTATATGCGATCATGGTTAGACCATAATGATCGTATGGAATTCTCATTCGAATTCCCGCCTCAACCGGTTGATTACGAAACTGACACCGGCTACCACCATGAGTTTTTAATTCGTGGTCGGGACGCCGCTGGCAATGAAGTATTCATCCCCGACTTGAGGAGAACCGATATCCTAGACCGCCGAGTGATAGTCTCGCGCAAGCGTACTTTAAATCTCTTCGACCTTGCAGGTCTTTGGAAAAAGTGTGTATTGGAACAGTTAGACGAGAGTACATCTTCAATGGACGCCATTCATCCACCTACTGAAGACGCTACCGTTCTCGACGACACGCAGTGGCTTCGCCATCCATCAGGACGTCTGATTGACTTGGCTGATCCGGAGCCAGAGCTGCACCGTCGCTCGCCTTCTCCTATTTGGGGTTCTCCCCCATCCCCTACCACCATCGCTGAGACTTACTCACGCGTGGGCAAATGGTAGGCCATCTACTGTTACCGTCCGATCGACCGCTGGTGCGGTTCCGATGGGCGGTACACTGACCGAAAACAACCGTTTGAGCCAGATCGCGAGTGCCCCACACCTGTTGGATCGTGGCTTGCGCCGATAATCTGTCGTGCGAACCGGTAAGTCCCCTACGTAGCAAGTAAGCCTCGGCCGAACGGACAATAAAGGGCCCTTAGTAGTACAGGCTTAAGATATCGCGTGACCTGCCTAGGCAGGGACTTCTCAGCAACGGCAAGGTTTTAGTACGTCAGTTGCTACCAAACTGACGGACCCCCGGCATTAGGTGCCAGGTGGAACATCTCTTAAATGGGACTTAGATGGAGGAAGAAACTGCCTGTGTTTATAATAATACGGTAAGTAGACGTGTATGTTCAGTTTAATCCAGACATACTAACCGCGGTTGTTTGGAAGCCAAGCTAACCTAACACTAACCTAACCGTACGTCTACCTTCTCTCGGTCACGAGTATAAACTGACCAGCATTGCGCATTGTCTTGGTTAGTAACCCTAACCCTAACCCTAACCCTAACCGAACCCGGACCGACCGCCGGTAGATCTTTGATCTAACCTAACGTAAGTGTCCGGCCCGATCCCCGGCTGATCTAGATCCCGATAGATCTCGGCCCGAACTGCGGATCGAATGGGGTTAAGCGGTAATAGAACGCCCTCCGGCATCTTTTGACGGAGATTAATTCAGGGTTTGACAAGCGTGGGTAAGGGGCTTTTAGAAGCCTAGACGTAAAGCCTGCGGGCATTCTCACGAGTGTGGGAAACGTTTACACGACTGACACCGGCTGTTTCAGTAACGTGTTCTTATCTATCGTACGACTTTGCTGACCGTATTATTAATCAGGTCCTCACATTTGGGTATTAAACCAGTGAGTGCCTAGACGTTTGTCTAAAAACCAACGAAAAGGACTGATGAGGTATTTACCGAAATAGGTCCGGGCAACGCTGAAGGTTCCAGCGCCCCCTATATCCTTTTCGCTTATCTCTCTACGTAGCCAATTTCGCACAAGACCTTCGGCCTTGTGCTCCGCCTAACCCTAAACCTCACAACCTTATCTGTACAGATCTCGGGGGTAGTAGGGGATAAGATTTAATCTTACTTAATGCGGGTGACATGTGAACTAATCACACGGTTTGACAGGCATGAGAGAAGAACGTTATGTTCTAGAACGTTGCTGCGGCTTCTATCTTCTGATGGAACATTCCCATGGGAATGATGTTCTCACAGGACGGGGACCTTACACAGGTTTTGTCAGCTGACCCCTTCTTCCTGTGCTTCTCTTACACACCAGATCCGCTGATCGCAATTATTTTAGATCTACCAGTTACATATAGGCCTGGTAGGCATAGTGTTTGTCTAAACCGATGCGAACACTGATGAGGATTTATCCGAAATAGCTGGCTGAGCACATAGGTGGTACCTAGCTCAGGCTATTTGTTCGTTATCCCCCTCATCCATTTCATTACTAACAGGGTACCTTCGGTACCCTTGTGCTAACGTGAGTACCCGGCCCGATCCCCGGCTGATCTAGATCCCGATAGATCTCGGCCCGAACTGCGGATCGAATGGGGTTAAGCGGTGACGTGAGAAGATCTCGGATGTATTACAAACGGAGATTAACTCAGGGTTTGACAAGCGTGAATAAGAGGCTTTTAGAAGCCTAGACGTAAGCCTGCGGGCACTCCCACGGGTGTGGGAAACGTTTACACGACTGACAGCAGCTGTTATAGTAACGTGCTCTTATCTATCGTACGACTTTGCTAACCGTATTATTAATCAGGTCCTCACATTGGTATAAAGTCCAGTGAGTGCCTAGACGTTTGTCTAAACCAACGAAAAGGACTGATGAGGTATTTACCGAAATAGGTCCGGGCAACGGTGATGGTTCCACCGCCCCCTATATCCTTTTTCGTTACCTCTCAACGTAACTAAATCGTCGACAGCACCTACGGCGCTGTCTCCTCCCTAAAAACCATATTATTATTTATTATAAGCAGATGGTGCAACTTTTCTATTGTGCAAATGTTGATAAAGTAGCAGACTAACATTAATATAAAACTACATTATCTTACTTGTTGTACATCTCCATAGCAAGGAGTGTGCAATATTTATACACATTGAAGAATTGAAGTTTTTATTTATACATATATATATAGAAACTATAGCACTGTCAAACGAGCACTTAGTAACTTGGTAATCTGCATATTTTTTGTACATAATCGTTAGTAACCAACTTCTAGTCTAACCCTCGGAATTCGTTGCATCATGCATAATATTCGTATGGAATCACCGTGCTGTAACATATATGGGTCACTACACTGAGCCGACTCAAAATATCCCTGCCAAGCTCTCCTCGCCATCTGCCACCATCTCTTTCAAAATATCTCGTGCATCTCTCGCTGGGCGCGAGATCGCAGGCCGCTCGCTCGCCACGCTTTCCTTCACCTTGAGCGCCACGCTGCGCAACACCCCTAATTTCCCAAATAGCGTCTCTTCCGGTCGCACCCGTTCAACTTCATCATTGGGTTGCAGGATCGCAAGAGTTGTATGTGATGCCAGTACTGATAGCGGCGTTCCAGTGGTAAGGTGAGCGCTAACGAAAATGTGACTACGGCATCACAAGTTCCAGAGATTTTGCTTACCTCACAACCGACTTGAGTGACTGCGAGTTCGTCGATAAGGATGAGACGAGACTCGCTATCGCCTGTATGTAGTGGTCTGTCCAAGCACATCAAATTTCAGTTTGCTATACCCAAATGAATTCCTTCGTCCAACCTTCATGTGTCCCACGGAACGCTTCGTGAACCAACTCGACGCATGTCTCCTCAACCTTATCGCCAACCCCTCCGTGCACCGCTGCGCTACGCACGACTTGTGACAACGCCAACACATAGCTCGCCGCAATCTCCTCCTCACTCGCGCACCAGCAATAAGTTCCATCACCACCGGATCCACACGCGGTTGGCTGCGCATCAAAACGCCAAGCGCTTCCGCAGCGCGTGTGCGCACGATGATGCTGGACGCATCGCTGACAGACTTGACAAACGTCCGCTGCAACTGCGGGAAGAACGGCTTCACGTGGTTTGGTATCCGCTCCAGCATCGTAGCAAGCGCAGATAGGATTGCCGTCTTGACGCCAGGCGGATAAGTTGTTGCTTGCGTGGCAACACGGATGAGAGGACCAGTAAAAGGAACGACGAATGGCTTGATGGCAGATTCATTGGTGCGTTCGACGAGGTCTCCGATAGCGTAGGCGGCGTTTTCGCGTTGCTCGTTACTTCCCGTAGTGAGACCCGCAATAATAATCGGTAGGGCAGGTGCCACGCCCTTTGGAAGGCTGAATCCAGGCACACTTCGTCCCGGGGCACCTGTGCTATCGATAGTCCGACGAAGAGGAACGACCAATGCTTCCAATTCGTCCTTGGGGAGAGACTTAACAAACGTATCAAATGCTTTCCACGCAGCCGTGTGAACGTTCAGTTCGGAGTCGTCAAATAGGGTGATCAATTGTCGGACCCAGTCCACCCGGTATAATGATGTATCGAGCTCAGATTCCTCGCAGAACATGGTGAATAGATCGCAAGCCTTAGCGCGCCGTATCGGTGTGTCGTGGTTCGTCCTGTGCGACCCGGATCAAACGGCATGCCGCGAGAGAACAGAAAGAACGGGTGCTTACCACCCGAGTAGCAGTAGCATTAACGTGTTCAACCCTTCTAGATCCCCTATCGATCTTAGCAGCGCACGCAATGCCTCGTCCAAAGCCACAAGTAGCTCTTCGCTTTTTTCTTCCTCGAGAATCTTTACCAAGGCGTTTAAGATGATTGTCAGACGCTTGCTCAGCGCATTACCAGCTACGGTAACAAGGGCAGCAAGGGCACGCGCATTGAACGCCGTCATCGGGGAAGAAATAAGCGTGGGGATCAAGACTGGGAAAACTGTTGCCGCCCGAACCTAGTTAGAATACACGCACGCTAATTCAAATATCCTCTCGCTCGTAAAGGAGACAACTACTCACCGACATGACCTCCTGAAGAGCCTGAAGGGCAGTTCCAGAACTCTCTCCAGGCTGACGGAGAGCTTCCAGTAACGTTGGTATCGTCTGATCAATGGCTTTGGCTCCAATATGCTCTTGCAGCGCGTCAAAAGCTTTCGCTGCCGCAGTCCTGACGGTCGCGTCGTTATCGACAAGTGAGCCTCGAACCATGTTGATGATCTCAGCTTCGTGACCCTCGCGCTGCGTATCGGTCGTGCTCTCCCTGTCAACCCGTCATGACAAATTGGTAAACGGCACAACGGAGTCGAGAAAAAATAAATGGCCTACATGATGTCCGACAGCATGAGGCAGATGCCTTGCCGAGTGCGCATCAGGCGACGCAAGCGTATGCTGCAAATTTGGGATAATCTCGCCCACTATCTTTTCACCAAACTTGCGACAAAGTTCGACCGTCGTGCGTGTCGCAGTCTACAACGCATAGGATGAGAATAGAAAGGCAATAGCGTATAACGTAGCACTGACCTCTTGTTGCTCAAACTTGTCGCTTGAACATAACTTGACCAGCTGACCGACCAATTCGTGCAGAATCTCACGGACTGGATATAAGAGATGAGAGATTGGAATCTTGTGGCCAACACATGTTCAAACGTACCCATTTTAGGCGTGTTGTGCACCAACGCCTTCCAGATGTGAATCGACGACTGGCGAACAACGTTTACGGTATCCTGTCTCGCCAAGTACAACGCAGACAGAATGCGATCCCGTCGCTCGGCACCTAGTACCTCCATCAGCGCCCGACGCGAAGACTCAGCCACGGTGGCCTCGGCCACCTCTTCCTCATCCCCGACACCAGCCTCAATCTTGCTCGTAATCCCAGATACCTTGAATAAAAGCTCTCCCACCAAAGTGATCGAGGATTGCTAGGGAAACAAAATCAGTAGGAACAAACCGAAAGCTCAAAGGCACAAAAAAGCACCCTGATACGCCACCCGGGATCAAACATCCCTTGCTCCAGCTCAGGCAGCAACAAATCGATCGCCTTGCTTGAGTAATTGGTCACGATCATCCTCCCCGCCCGCATTGCTGCCTCCCTCACATATTCCTCCGTGTCCGAAAGCCCCCCAAGGATCGGGGCAACAATCTTAGGCAGGTGCGGGTGGAACCGGTTGCCGAATGTGGCAGGTAGATACACGAGTAGCGACATGAAGCCTTCCCGCACGGTGCTCCGAGGAGACTGTGCATTCGCGATGATATCTGGCAGTAACCCCTCGAGGCGTTCCATGCCCAGCCCAGAAAGCACTTCGCTCAAGCCTTGCGCAGCACCTTGTTGATCAACGCCGGACGTCTCCGTCTTGAGGGTCCTCAGCAAACCTGGCACGAGATCTGGGAAATGGATCTCCCCAAGCCGCTCTACGAGCGTGCCAAGGGTCTTGGCAGCTGTAGCACGTGCCTCCGGGACCGGGTCGACCGATAAGGAACAAAATCCTTTGAATCTGTCAGCGATGCCAAGTTACCTACGATCTGAGCCGCCCTTTTCTTGGCCTCCGCTCCGCGCTCTCTCAGACCCCGCTCGATGATAGGAATAACCTATGACACGTAAATTTCAGCAACTCGTACAAACCACAATACATACCAGGGCCAACGATGAATGATCAATGTAATGCATAAATGACGTTTTGAGCAATGCAGACAACGCAGTCGTAGTCTTGGCCGGATCCACGAGCGCCTTGAGCAACGTCGGGACCAACGCCTGGATCTCAGGATTACTGATCACCTCCCCAAACTGCTTCAAGCTCTTGTTTGCAGATGCCTTGACCTGTGCATGCGTGTCCGTCAACACGCCCGTCAGACGCGGTATGACGATCGGGAGCGAGAGCGAGAGCTGCCGGGGCGAGCAGTAGGCCATCATACCCAACAGCTCGATCGACCCCTTCTTGGACCGCCACTGCTTCTCGTCCAGCCCGGATAACAGCGACGGCAGGATGAGTTTGACGCCATAACCAGACATGTTACCCATGATCGCGCGGGCAGCCTCCTGCGCAGCCTCACGTACGTCCGCTGTGCCGTCACCAAACGCTGTGAGTAACAACGGGAGGATGAAAGTACGGTTCGAACAACCGTCCTAGTGTCGAAGACAACGTCTCGAACGCGAACATGGCTCCCTGGCGCAGCTCGAACTGTTTCTTCTCCTCGGTGGCGACGCGCAGTCGCTCCATCACATTATGTCGCTTCATCGCGCCGATTCCGAGCCCCTTAATGGCGCCAGCTAACCCATATGCTGCACCCCGCCGTGCAGCATACTTGGGCGCATCGAACAGTGGTTTGAACAACTGATCGATCAGCGGCCCGGTTCTATCCTCGCCCATCAGCGTAACCAGAGGGACAAGACAATCTGATACGGCCATCTGCACCTGCTCCGAAGGTGTCTGGAGTGCCTCCACCAGGCGGTTCACAATGCCAGAGATACGAGGATCAGAAGCTGCGAGATGTCTCGCCGCACGCCCGAACAGGATGACCACTGCCTCCTTGATCTGATCACCCGTCTCGTTAGCCGGACTTGACCCAGTGAGGTGTGTCTCAAATGCGGACAACAGTCCAGGTAGTTGGGACGCTCCGTGATAGTCGATGACAGCAGTGCCAGCCTGCAACATCTCGCGTCGTACATCGGGTGACCGATCCCCCAGCGCCTCGTCTTGAATAAGGAACTTGAAGAAAGGCTGCACTTGTTTCTCAGGAAACGACGATCCGAGCTTCCCGAAGACCGCGGAAATTGCAACACGCGTAGGCCATGGATCAGTGCGATCCAAGCTCGTCTCGATGACCATTCCCTATGATATACATGTGAGATCTCTCGCTCTGTGGACAGAGTGAACAACTCACGTATTGATCAAATTCGGGAGCAAGAATCCTGGCCTAAGCATATGATAGTGAAGGAAAGGATGCGTGAGGAATCGTCTTGGAAACGAACTGGGACACCTCACCTTTTCTCGATACAGAGCCTGTAATGTCACGACCGTCTCCTGACCTGTTTGTGGATGATGTTCGACGGCATCCGCAATCGCAGCCGCCGCACTGGTCCTCACATACGCTGTGTCGTGACCTAACCAAAACGCTACAAAATAACTCCAAGCAATGTGACACTGGAACCAAAATCAACTCACCCAAGAATACAAGCATATCTTCGAGGAACCCTTCGGTCGCGTCCATCCCGTTATCCTCCCATAGGTGATTAGCCAACCGTGCATTCTGTTCGTCCTCGTCGTGACATGCGACCCAGAGTTCAGGCGACCAATCCAAATCCGTGAGATCAAATGGCTGTCATCATCCCAACACCGATGGTCAGAATGACAGCAATAATCTCTTTCACTCGACTGACCTGAAGCGCTTGCAAACATGAATTTCGAGCATACGTCTCCGATAAGAGTGTCCCCTGGATCAAGACGTCCACCACCTCTCGCGTTGCATTCGCCTCGATCGCCTCGCCTCGATCGATCAAAATCGAGGACGCATCTTTGCTCAGTCGCGGTTGCGCCCTCACTACGTGTAACAGGTGTTCAAGCGTCGTCTTACGAGGAAAGTTGGCTTCTACAACTGTAAATGGGTTAGAGAGCGAGTGGCAAGACGAAAGTGAGCGATTGAAACGTACACTCGCTCCGATGAAACTTGATTATGTCCAATACAAGCGCGACCTGCTCCAAGACCTCGTCCTCACCCTGCTCTCGCTGTTCCTTACTAACACCAACCCCGTCTTTGCGCGCGACAGACTCGAGCAAGAAGAATGCGAATGAAAACGTTGCCGCATCGAATGGCGCCTGTTCCGAAAGCGTTCTCAGCCTGTAAAGTACGCGAACGACCAGCGCTGGTGGCATCAAAGAGATATTGAATAGAAACGGTTCGCATCAGAGAAGGCAAAGGACCGAAGGCAAAAAAACAGGACTGACAACTCAACACTTCTGCCGTTTGCTCCTCGGGCACACATCCCACTTCCATCGCCCTCAAGACTGCCACACCGATCCACCTCCGCAAGCCCTCCAACCGCTCCGAACAACATCGCGTTAAGCCAATAAATGTTTCAAACTGTTCTGCATTCCCGATCAGCCGCACGCATTGTCCACTCATTGCCCTCTCGAGCAAGCATTCAGCTATAGGCCTTACGTAGCCCCTCACGCTCTCGCCCCCGCCCTCAACCACGCTCCGGACGAACGCAAGTCCACGGAGAAGTTGCGCTCTAAGTGTGCCGACGACTTTTCGGACCTCGGCCTCTTTCGCGAGTTGCGCCTGTACCAACGCCTGTTCTTCTTTGGAAAGCCCCGTGTTCGAACTTCCGCCCGACTTGGATGACTTTTTGTTTGCAAGGCTGTGTCGCAACTCGGCTTCCCATCGTGCAATGTCCGCATCCTTGCCTTTCTTCGGCCCTTCGTCCTTTTTTCGTGAGGCGAGAACTATTCGTCGAGGGAGAATGGCGCACGACCAGAGTGGATCAGCTAAAGAATAACAACGGCGCAATGATCGAGATCTCACCATCGACGTATATCGTCCCTTCCGGAGTCTCCCAAGTGTCAAGGTCTTCGTCCGTTAACGTAATCAACTTTTTACCGTTGATGTCCGCTCGGAGCTGTTCCATCACACGCGGCAACACGACGTGCGGAGCTATAAACGTTAGCGTACCGATTGCACGGTAGCTTGATTCCACGAAGCCTGACTGCGCGTTGCATACACACAGAAATAAACACATTGACGCAGACGCAGATGCGAACAGTAAAGAACGAGTGCACAATATGAGCAACGATCGCGAAACAAAAAAAAAAGATAACGCACCTTCGGATCCGACATGGATGCCTCAAGGACACGTTTCATCGCCAAATCAATATGGTCACTCACGACCGCGAGCGGATCCACGCCTGCTCTTTGACACAGCTCGATCCATAACATCCGGGACGCACCACCTGTTAACCATGACAAAAAAAGCCAGAGAAGTGATACTCGGGACGTACAGATCACAGGATGGTGTGCCAACACCACCCAATTTACGATCAACTCCTCTCGTGTCGTTTTGTCACCATCTTCCAATTGTCCATGCTCGTTCCCAAAGCTGGCGCAGGCGAGGACGAAGATTGCATACCGTCTCTGCTTGTCTACCACAACAGGCTTTTCCTGATCCTCTGCTGTCACCACTTTGGAACCCGATGCAATGTTCACAGGTCTGCTGAGAGACGCAATCAATGCATCGCAAAGCATCGCGTTCAGAAGCACTGGTCGCTTCGTCACCGATTCCACGAGTACGGCAGTCGTCGCTCTTCTCACGTCCGAAAACGGCGTGTGTATCGCGAGATGGAGAAACACGGAACCGAACGCGACCCTGCAAAAGCGCCACTTCGTCAATCAACGCATCCACGACGCTTGCATAGACTACAAGCCTCAGGTTCTGGTTTCTGATCAGCTCAAACTCGAGCTTTGGCACCACAAGGTCGGCGGCACGAAGGAGCCACCGGGCGTCTTCGGCGTCGTTAAGCTTCTGATACACCTTGTCCCACACGAGGAAAGATGGTTTCGTGGTGGTTCCCGTCAACGTTTCCACCATCAAACTCCGCGAAGCGATATCATCTACAAGAATAGAAAGACGACGCCGGCATTAAGTCACGTCATTCGAAGTCGAAGTCAAAAAGTTGGCCGATATCAATGACGAGACATTTCACCAGTGTTTGGACCTTCGGCCCAAACTACACTGGTGAAATGCCTCGTCTTTATCCTAGTTTTATGTGAAGGTCTTTATCCTAGTTTTAAGTGAAGAGCTTTATTCTAGTTTTAAGTGAAGGTTGACATCCTAGCCAGTGTAGTTTGGACCTTCGGCCCAAACTACACTGGTGAAAGGGCGAGTTTGCGCCTTTGGCCCAGCTGTGAAGGTCTAGATCCTAGTTTTAAGTGATTTTTCTTATTTCCCTTTCATTCTACAAACTACATACAGACAAAACATATTTTTAAAATAACCTAATCATTCTTATCGCACTGTGGTTGTGGTGTGCCTTGACCCGCCCTGCTGCTGGTGCGTGACATGTCGCCATCATCACTGCCATTGCCATTGCTGTGGCACATTGTTAATGTTGTCATTTCCATTGCCACGATGGTTGGAGTTGTCGCTGTTGTCCCAGTCGTGGTCACTGGGACACTGCATCATCATCATCGTCACTGCCATTGCTGTGACGGTCGTCGTCATCACCATTGTCCCAGTCGCAGTCACCAGGATGCAGTATCATCGTCATTGTGGCCTGGGGTCATTTTCCTGGTCGGGTCTGTGTGCACAATGCAAGGGAGAGAGAGAGGGCGAGGGCGAGAGGTGAGAGTGGGGGGTGGGCCGAGACCGAGACTGGTGAGATGGTGATGATGCATTTTGTTGTTGTTGTTGTTGTCTCTAAAGAGATTTGGGAATCTCTCTGGGCGCAGTATGCAACGAGGGAAAGACTCGGTGGAGAACTCACCGGTAATTTGAGGAGATTGCTTAACGAAGCAGGTAGAAATATAACAGTAGAACTGCTTAG
>JBBPME010000495.1:0-15430 GCA_038090155.1 Rossbeevera pachydermis
CGCCGATTTCGAGCTGAAATATATCCTCGTTGATGTTGGGTACTCCACCGTGATTCCGGACGCTGGTGATATCGTTTCAGTAGGGGAAGAGGATAAACAAAAGAAGCCTCGGAGGAATCGATGGAACTACAAACGAACATCGACGTACAAATGGTATTTGTTATCCGTCAACTTGCCTTGCAGCAACTGATCGCGACGTGTTTCACCATTGTAAGGAAAGTCCTGTCCAACGATACAAAGAGCAGGCGAGAATCCCGATCAAACGTTTGTTACCTCAATGGTCGAGGACCACATAAGTCCACTGGCCACTCACCAACAGATGAATCAGGTCCGGTTTCTCCTTTTGCACCGTCTCCCAACTGAAATAGACAATGGACCGGAGACCGAGCGCCTCATGATACTCCTTCCAACGATGTCCGACCAAGACCGGGTTCGTATCAGGGAGAGGGACGAACTGGAACTCTGGTTGACAAGTAAAGTTCACCCGACGGACCGTCCGTGAGCAACGGCGATGCATCAATAACCATCAGTATGGAGAGTTGAACTGACCAGGGATCTGTGTGAATTGGTGCGTCTTGAGGATCTCCCTCGCGATAGCTTTCTTGTCTGCATACTTTTCCCATTCCACGTATCTTTTCGAGAAAGAAACAATCCGTCAGGACGGCCGCATCGACAGAAGGCGACGACACAATCCAAGTGGACGTTGGAAACTTACCCTGACCAGCCTTTCTTTTCGTCCGCAAAGAGCTGGTTAAGGGGAACCCCATTGTACGATAATGCGTTCTCGTTCGTCATCGTACTCTTTGTCATTCACTTTCTTCGATAGTGCAGGTATGCGGGAGAGGTGCAATCAGTACAGACGACACCGGGGCGGTATAAATACAATCGCCTCCCCGATCCAGAAAATCAGAATTCACCTCACGGCGGTAGCTATATCGGCGAGCGATGTAGCCATCTTTGGTCTTGTGACCTTGGACTGGAGCTAAGTATAGGATCCCTGCACAGGTCTGGGCGCAAGGCGCAAAGAAGACGAGACGACCAGCACTCGGTGTGAAGGTTGGATTACATGATATGTGGGGCTGAGAGCTGCTCCTGAACTGATAAACCTGTGATCCATTCAAAAATAAGCAAGACATAGTATAGTTCGCACAGCAACGTCAAGTAAAGAGAAAGAAAAAAACAAATCAGCTAGATCATGCTATAAATAACAATCAATGATCATACAAGAGACATGCGAAAAGGGGGTGGTATAAGCCGATGATAAGCAAGTGATGTAACACGATCATGAAAATATGACATGGTTTATGGGCGCATTAAGGCAAAGGAGATGTCGACGTGCCATATCAGACCTTCTCATCGGAGACGACTTCACTTTCGCTCGGTGGTCTTGGTGGCTTTTGATCGTCTTTGTAGTGCCTCGCGGCGGTGTACATACAGAAAAAGAGGGAAAACACGACGAAGAAGAGCGCCAGGCTGACCGGAATCCGCACTCCAATCCCCGTGTCCTTGTAAAAGACGATAGCAAATGAAGCCAAGAAAGCGATCAGACTGTTTCGCGCACGTCAGCAGCTACCCAAAGACCAAGTGTCTCGGAACTTGTTACGTACCTCCACATCAGTAGCACGTAAGGAAGACTGCATATGATGGCAAGCCCTTCAAGACCGAGTGGCTCTTTTAGGATCTGCCTTAGTACCACGACCTGTGGAAGGTATGATATCCACATCCATATCGCAAACCGTGAACGATCGAACGTACTGCACGTAAAGGGGTATCGGCGCCCGTGGCACGGTATTGCTTGAATATAGCTAGACCAATGATAATGCTCCCAGCACTGCAAATGATCGATACATACGCCACAATTTGCGCAGCGGTCGGCTTATTGACATCGGTTACGCCAGTTCCATCACACCAGGCGAGGAACCCAACGTTCGTGCTCAGGAGCACTGTTGCCTATCAGAAATACAAGTATCAGTGACACTCAAACGAAACGAGCACAAAAATATGATACCAGCAAGTTGGAGTCCCGGATGCTCTGATCTACCTTGCGAACAAAGTCAGACCAGCGTGCCAATGTGAAGTTCCCGTGAAAGGAGTGAAGCTCAAAAGCAAATACGTCGGGAGTCCTAAGAAACGGCACCGCGAGGATGGTGAGGAGCGGGTGGCGCTGGTACGCGCCTAGACTTGGGCCCGTGTTGTCAATATCAAAGAAGTCGTCGCTTTGGCCAAACGAGCTTCGAAACACGCCGTCAGCTTTTTTTCATGCGCCCGAAGATTTACAAATGAGGGCGTTGATATATAATGCAAAATTGAAGACAAGCCTTACTGTGGAGAGCCATGAACCTTGCTATGATGTAGGCCGAGTCAGCAGACGATCGACGCGAGAAAGAGAAAGCGTACCGATAATCCACGCGGCATGAATGCTCCCTTCCCCAACGTTGGCTGCACATAATCGATGAACTTGCATTCGAGACGACCAAACGATTCTGGATCCCCTCACCTTCGATCTCTTTGACCAAGTTCAGCATATATGCTAGATCATCCTTGTTGTAAGGCGACGTCGAGAATTTGACCAAAAGACGATCTATTACGAATGTTCCGGGTTAGAAAGACAGAAGCAGAGAGGTTCTGGTACTTGTCTGACCTGCTGAAGCCTGTAGTAATATATCCTTTAACTCGCCGATGATGTCTTTGGTTACCCCCGACCTGTTCGGAAATAGCTCGCAGTGTTTCCTACAAGCATCAGACCGGTCGATTATCCCGTTTTATTATTTGGCTTTGTATGCAAGCTCACCAATACTGGGCCTCAAGACCTAAGATGAAGCATCAGCAAAGGCGGCGAAGAGGCAAAGCCCAACATGACAATGACGACAAACGCACAATGTACTCTCGAACCCGTAAGACACTTGTCCGATGTACACGGGACATCCACCTCGCCGTGCCCAGCATCGTGAAGCCAAAAGACGCGTCGCTCAGAGTGTGACACACAATAATACCACGCCGTTCTTGGGGGTCCGTTGCTGTTGACGGGCTCTTGCACGTCTAACACCAAATAGACATTTCCATCATTGGGTACTGCTTGTCCATCATGCTTCACCAGGCTTTGTCTAAGAGCGCTGGCGGCTTCGGTTATCAGTGACCGTGTTCTAGAGTCAAACATATCTGATGACGTGGCAAAGCCCTACCAATGCCATTGCGTGAGCAGGCACATGAAGAAATAGATGGGGAGTGCCCACCTTTTCTTCGTTGACGTAGTATACTACCCCCGAGTCTGGATGTGTAAGTCTCGTCCAGCCTTCGGGAAGCCTTAGTAGATATGCACCACCCGCACCGCACCAACGCACGCTGTTTTCAGCTGGGAATGGAATGTATGCAAAAGTGAGGCTCACGACTCCCTGTCGACTACTGCAGGCACCATCTTGTTTATTGGGCCCCGCAGAGTACTACCCGCGGAACGACTGGTGACGGTGAAGGAACGGATATATATAAACAAACGATTGTAAGCATTCGAAGCGCCAGGACAGAAACAGAGCGACGAATGGATCGTCGTCAATTAAACAACGCATATGCTCACCTCACAGCATATTCTCCACTACGCCTGACGACGGCAGACGGCACTGTCGTCTGGAGGTTGAGCCTGAGATCGTCGAGTTTGAGGGCGTGCGCTGCGGCACTCGAAGCGGATGGTGATGATGATGACGGGTCGCTCATTTGGACAAGAAATATAATATGTTCAAGAACGGACTCGGGGGGTGTTCAAGGTAAAAGTGAACTATTACTTATATTCGGTCAAAGACACGAGGTATCCAGGAGGCTCGCAGTGTCAGACCTTAGCGCTTTGGCGTGAATACAGTACTGTGATCCGACTCGCTCGGACGTTGAAAGAAGCTCCGCAATATTACCGCGCCTGGCACCAAACCATCAGGTCCGTAAATTACTGTAACGCACCACAAAATCTCCACCATGTCGCTCGCAGACTGGTGCGTGACTCGAACCGGATGTGGCACGTCACCGGTCACCGGCAGGTGCGCAGCGGCGTCGACCAAATGATTACTTACCGGCACGAGGAGTCGAGTTGGCAAATCAAATGACACATTTGGTGCAATGTAATGCGGCAAATGTCGAATCCGAGCTGCCCCATCAGCAATCATGCAGTTTTTGTTAGGAAGTAGATTAAGCTAAAATACTAGCAGCACTGCGGCCGCATACTGAATAAGCCCCCTAACAGTATTCCGCGGTCCTAGGCCTCTACCGTGGATATTACATTAGCAATAGAGTAGTAGTCTATAAAGGAAAGCGCCCACCATAGGGGACAAACGCAAGAGAGCTACTAAAACGTATCGCTCTGTCCCGGTCCGAAACTCCTCACCATAAATTACGCTTACCCGGCCATCGCGCTCGTGTTGCAAAAAGAAAATAATCACAGACTTGGTTGATGATTATCACATTCATCATCCACCATCTTCATAATGCAGGGTTGGCAGATATGTTCAGAGAACACTTTATGTAACTTTGCCAATAATCCAAGATATATTCAGGTAGTAACTAGTTATAACACAACAAAAAGCACAGCGAGATTGAAGTCAGCTCATAAAATCTAGGGAGCATTTCATTGGCGCATAAAAATGACCCAGTGTCTGAACCTAGAGGTCCAAGTCATCCAAGTGGTATCTGCTAGGTGTAGAGGTGTGGAAGCGAACATATCCACCCACCCAACGCTTGTAGATGTCGCAAGCTTCTGGGTTTCCCTCCAATATTTCCACAATCCTTTTGTGCAGATCAATTGTCGTCTCCGTCAGTTCAGCATACACTTCTAGTTTCGACTTCTTTGTCCGGGCAGCTAGAATGGAGATCTGATTTGTTGTCTCGCCCGCTTTCTCCTCGTAAAAGGATAACACATCGCTAAGTGATGGTGTCAATGTAAAGATTGGTGTATAATCTGAAAAAGATGCCCATACTTGACATTATTAACCATAATGGCCAGCTCCGGAATGGCTTGGATGTAGTCATTCAAGGGGATCTCTTTCGGGAATACCATGAATGCATAAGCTTCTGATCCACCAGCCAGCACACTTTGATATGTAGAATACTGTTGAGCGGCGGCCGATATCTACTCATCACATGAGTAACGTGTCCGGATTAACACCGATTTGCAGAATGGTACACACCTTCATCGATTTCGTCTCATGCTCGAGCAAACTTCCACCTATAGACTTGAGAGTAGACGCCGTGATCAACTGGGAAATAACAGGGGGATATAACTCGGAAGCTCGGCGGATGATATCCGCATACGCATCCAGAATTCCGCTGCCCTGTGGTTCCCCACGAATAAATCGGTTGTTGAAGTGATATATATTCTCCATCTGTGACGGGAAGTGGGCTGACGCATCATCGACGAATAAAAGAGCCGACGAGAAGAGCGCGATCCATATCTGGGTTGGACGGCGGGGGAGATGCCCACAACTAGTTGCAGTATAGACGACGGTCTGACGTAGGTAAGTTTGTATTGAGTGGGCCCCGTTTACTGGATAGCCTCGTCGTGTCGCGTCCGCGAGGCACTCCTGGTAGAGGACATCGTCGAACGGGGCAACCTCGTACTTGATTCCAAATTGATCAAGGAGTGTGCGGACGTTTTGGCGGGCAGACTGGATCTGGTATAGGGGTCAGTCAAACTGTCAAAGATGAAACTTGAAGTCAAATTGGCTCTGTTCCTCACCAGTTGCATGTCGAATATCTATGTGTTAAGACTGACCAATGCAGTCCCATTTCTCGTCCTTATATCTGCTACGAAGGAGTCAACTTGGGGACCATCGGGCCGACATTGCCTTGTGACTGATTGGTTACATGTTTTACTAAAGCAACGTTCACCACAAGCCACGCCGAGTCACTGGCAGGGATTCAGGGGGAGGGAGGACCCGCTAGAAAGACAGCCCACTAGGCATCGGCCGCCACATCCACATCACAGGAACCGATAAAGCCTATCAATCTGTTTAACAGTTTGTCCCTGCGTGAGACTTATCGGCCAGGAATTACGAAGGCATGTAGTAAGCGTTCACTGGCACAGCGCTTTTCATTATTCCGTGGAAAATCGATTTCGATGTTCGCTTAGTAGCAGCCAAACAGGGACCCTAGATGCATATGAGTGGGTTGATTGTATGCTGAATGTATCGTAAATTAAACAACACAGATACTCACCTCGCAGCATCATGATTCTCCGCTACGCCTGATGGTGTGAGCCTGAGATCGTCAAGTTTGAGGGCGTGCACTGCAGGCGTGCCGCACTCAAAGAGGATGGCGATAATGATGACAGGTCGCTCATTTGGAAAAGAAATATCTATTTGATCATAGGGAGCTTGAATGTTCAAGAACAGACTCGGCGGAGCTTATTAATTTGCCAGTGAAGGTCATTGCTTATATTCGGCCGAAGACACGAGGTCTCCAGGAGACCCATGTTAGGCGTGAATTAGTAAATAATGTAGATGATCCGACTCACTGGGATTCAAAATGGATATTTAGTAAGTTGAAAGAATTAATGTATATCTCATCACACCATAACCCGCCCGCCACGCTGTGCCTCCACCTCCCATTCAACTGGGCCCACTTTCTGGAGCGGGCGCAGGTATGCAGTCATCCGAGTGTGCGAGGTGCTCCCACTTAAGTATTGATAATCGGAGTAATTAAACCACTTATACTATAATCGCTGAATGTTTCTAGACTTGGTCGATGATCATCTATGTATCACATTCATCCAAGTACATCCGGTAAATCGCGATCTCACCGGGTTTATCCCAGAGTGAACACTTTACATATGTAAAGTCAACTTGATTGTGTATGTGATCAACCATCCAAGGTCGATTCACCGACTTTAGATGGATTGGTCATGGTACTAATGCTGCAGCGCTACAAGTGTGGAAAGAAGAATAATGAGTATGATTGACACCTCGATACAAGTTCAAGACCAAAAAAAAATGGGACACTGTGGGCCATTCCAGGACCGCCAGAAACGCGAGATGGGAAGACTCGGACCAGCAAAAAAAGAACAAAACCAAGACTGGATTACAAGCGACCTCACCAGAAGTTCCCGACTTCATTTCTGTCGTCACAGCCACGATCCACTTTTATAGTGCGATTTTTGGTGTCACCATTTACTGCGCTTATCTGGCGCCCGTACCTGTCTTATCACATCGATAGCAAACGAACGCCCTGACATACTATCAATGTACACACGACAACTCAACATTCGGACAATTCCAAGTTCCAAGCATTTCCTACGAACATCATTGCCTCCTTCAGCATGCTCTTGGTGTTCCACTTAAATATCTTCCAGATACAAGTTAAGGTCTGGTTTTCCTTACCAGATAAAAGGTCCTGGGAATCCGTGGCTCACCCCCTCTGTGCCATAACTAAATTGCCAGCTACAAACGCTGGGTGAGCGGCCTCACGAAAGACAGGAGTGAGAACGTACAGCTTTTCTGGCACAAAAACTTGATCCTACTGTGTGGAAATACGCTGTGTCGTAGGCGCGAATCAGCACTCCTCATCACAGTGTGAGATGCGGGGTGTGAGAAGGATTGTATCGAGGACTAAGATAACGATAGGGAGCGACTGCAGTAAGGAATAGCAAATGAAAGGAAGGAGAGAACAGGCGACTCATAGACTAACTTGGGCCTCAAGCGTTCACAGCGCTTGATCAACTTCCATAAGCGGATGCCACTGGCAAGTGACATTGGCACGGGAGCAGCTGGACACAGCAAGTTACTTGCTGTAGTGCAGCGCCACTGGCAGTCGAAGGTCTACATCACAGTTTTATTTACCGGCTTTTTCTCACTCTCCTTAGTGTTTCGTCTACCATCGTGGTCCTGCTGAGGTACAGTGATTTACTCTGCCGCATACATTCTACGGACTTACGTGCGCCATTTAGTAGCTGATTGGCATTGTGCTAGGTAATACATCATCTTTCCACCCGTTATTGTCAGAACCGATCTCATGCTGGTTTATTGGCAGCAGGTTTGGGGCGTGTTGAAAAGATCTAAACAACTCTGATTGCTTCTGAAATGGTGTCACATCTAAACGATGCTGTCGTTCAAGTCATCAATCTCGGCAAGACGGTTCAGAAACGGTGCGATAGCGCTGAATCCGACCTCAAAGAAATCAACAAGCACCTTCGAGACATTCTCAATACCTTGAATATGTTTTGGAAGGTCATAGAACGTGGCTTGGACAGTGCCTTAGGTCATCAACAACAGGACATTGCGCTCCTAATTGACCATATGCAACAAGTCTTTGATCGGTACTGTCAAAATTTCTCTGGAAGGCCATGGCGGTCGCCGGTATCTGGCCGTCGTGTTCCGATGCTGATAATTGATTATCTATAGACTAGACAAGCAACTTTCTCGATTTCCCCATCATTCAAAGTCGAATATCACGGAGAGACTTCAATGGAACTTCAAGGGCAAGAGTGGATATAAGGCAATTCTCGATGAAATGACAGATTGGGAGAGAAAAGTGCGCCGTGTTGTGGAGGCGATCAAGTTGCTGCGGGATGTTGAGAAAAGGGAAGATCGCAGCCTGTATAAGCAGCTCATCGATAAATGCGGGGCAGCTGGTATTCGTCGTGCCGATAAGATGGACGACATATTAAACGGACCAGAAAGTCAGCCAATGCCCATTATGGCCTCCCCTTTTCCATTCAACGCTGACAACGTCTGCACAGATCCTAAAAATGTACCTACGATCACCAACGATTTACTGCCATACATTGGAGCGCCGGACAACATACAGGACGGAAACCGTTTGATACTCAAAGGCCGCCGGATATTCATGGAATGCCGATATTTCGAAGCACGACGTCCCCATGAGATAGAGAACTCTATCAAAGATGTTAACAAGCTTGCGTTTTTGCTTCAGCAAGTTGATGCACCTTCCATGCACATCTTGCGCTGCAAGGGGACAACCTATGAGGGTAGGGGGTCCAATCGATCTCTGCTGTTCTACGAGATGCCCACCGAACCAATGGACAAGATCAAGTGGACCCTCGCGCAAGCTATCGAAGAAAACAAACCCATGCCCTCTTTGAATACCCGAGTCCGATATGCGGTGGAGATTTGCAAGGCAATGATGTTTACACATGCGGCGGGGTTGGTCCATAAATCTATTCGCCCAGAAAATGTTCTCAGTGAGTACTAGAACCAGTCGTGGATATTCCCACTGAGCAGTGACTGACGCAAAATGGTCATAGTTCTGAGGAATTCACCGGCGGACAAGCGTAAGTCCACTGTCACATTCTATCACGCATAATACCAACACTTTTCCATCCTGGTAGCCAAACATGATTTTTCCGCTTATGTTGTTGGCTTTGATGCTACAAATTTACGCGGTTCGTCCTACCATGAGCTACCGCGGGAAGTGGAGACAGATGTAACGAAGAGGCTCTATCAACACCCCGAGCGACAAATTCCACCGCAGGACGGCAAAGTCGTACGATTTGGAATCCGTCACGACATGTATAGTCTTGGTGTGGTGCTCTTGGAGCTGGCCATGTGGATGCGTATCAAACATGTAAACGACTCTGATTTGCAGAAACTGAGGAAAGCGAGCGAACAGGATTTCAATCCCGGCAAGCTGCAACAAAAGCTTGCAAAACTGGCCGATCAGTCTTTATCTGGATTGATAGGCAAGAAGTATGCAGAGGCGGTGCATTGTTGCTTACAGGACACGGTCAAGGAAAAGAAGAATGAGCGTAAGATGAGAGAGTTGTTCTACGAACAGGTTCTGCAGCCACTGAAGGAGATAATTTTATGATGATCTTGGCGAGTAATATCGAATTTCGATGTATCACAAGATAGCTAGTAGCCTAGTAGAAGTAGTACCACAACATATTCGACCCCGAGTCGTCAGGCCGTGAAATTCGCTGGAGAAAACCCAATAATTGTCTGAATTGATGTATATTCAGACACGTCACATGCCATTTACCTGTGTAACTAATAATCTAAATAAACGACATGAGATCATGGGGCCGCGCCGTGGCCCTAGTGCTGGGAAGAAGAAGTCAAGGATAGATATGATAGCTTGCCCATCTGATAAATGTCGTACTATGCACGTCAGATCTTTATTCTTTATCCGCCCTTTCACCTGTGATGGCACCCCCTGAGCTCGCCTCGCTTACTCTTTTTCGCGCTGCCCCGGCTCAAGTGCTTGAGGAACAGAAGCGAACGTGGCCACACTTGGGAGGATTGCTCACACTGGATCAGTATATCGAACGTGATGTCAAGTTGAGCCTCAACCAGATGAAGCATGCAGTCAATGCTGGAAATCACGCAGATACCAAACGGTGTGCAATAGTACAGCCACCATATTACATAATCACGGACTATTGCGAACCTTCGTAGTGTAGCCTGAGTACTCTAGTGACTACTACTAGTGTTTTCTACAGTCAACTTGCGCTGGATAACTTAGTGAGTACAGTCATTTGAATCTTAGTGGCAACTCGGCCAGCCTCATTCTAGATGATCCTACTAGGGTGTTGGCACCTAGGGATGACCCTCAAACCCTCGACTTTATGTGTGCTTGTCACACGTGAGTATAGTGTGAACCTCTTGATCGGAAGTTACCGAGCTGCTGACAGGTACAAACGCACTGGGCTAGTCCGATACCAGGATTCAAGAGAGGTGCAGGAATTTACATGCTACGGGGTTGCATCTGTGTTCACCCCGCCACACAAGCGAGGGAAAGGATACGCCTCTCACATGATGCGCCTCATTCACTCAGTGAGTCACTGCTGGAAGGACGACAGAGCACAACCTACCTCATTTCCCTCTCGAATGGGGAGCTCCACCTCCTGAGGTGGCGGAAGCCGGAAACGGACTTTTTTCCATCCTGTATAGCGCTGTGGGAGATGAATTCTACAAGCGATGTGGCCCAGGGGTCGATGACGCCGGTGGATGGGAAGCAAGAAGTCCCATCTCTACCATTTGGGACATCCCTCAGAAAGCAGTGGTCAAGCAGCATGACACCAACAACGAGTGGACGTGGCTTAAATACGAAGACCTCAACGCTTTTTGGGAAAAGGATGTCCAGCTAATCCGGCGTACGATGGAGAATATACCCCAATCAAGCTCAGAGTATCATGTTGAGAGACCCAAGGCATTTGTATTGTACCTACCTGACGCAGGTGTTGGGTCTTTCCAAAAATTCCGTTCGATGTTTGCCATAGACATCGTGTCAATGAACGTCTGGGGTGTCGAGAAGAAAACAGACGGTGACCAACCAACTTTCGCAACATGGTCCATCAACCCGTCACCCTTGCCTCCAACCCTAATCGTTACCCGACTTAGCGCAACAGAAACGAGTTTTCCGGACCTTCTTCGTCGCATCCAAGACGCCGCTAGACAGAGTGGTATCCGCAAGATGGAAATATGGAACGTACCCAAGCATTTGCTCAATGTTGCTACTACAGCGACGGGGGGCCAAACATTCGAAAGGGAAAAAAATCTCTCATCGATCAAGTGGTATGGTAGGGGCACGATGGCAGATATCGAATGGGTCCTGAACGAGAAGTAAGTTCATTTTCAACGGAGCTGTCACTGATAAATTTAACTAATTTTCCATTAAAAGATTTTCCTGGTGTTGATGCCAGGCATAGTAACAAGGACGTATGATTGCATACTAGAATGGGGAACAGCTTGAAAATGAGTATCATTTCTAAACACGGCAAACGTAATCGTTTATGTAACCGCTCCAATTCAGGGAGCACTTCTCAATTTACCACACACTAAGGAAAGTAAGCGAGCGCTCGCGGGATTTCAATACCGGCGGTATCAAGTTGCAAGAAAAGCGCGTGAACTTTAGTTGACAGGCAGGAAGCTGCGTTGTTGTGCACTTATAGGACATGATCAAATAAAAGAATCGGAACGAGTGATTCTACGAATGAGTTCTGAACTTCTGTAGCCTTGAAGAAGAAGATAATCCCATGATGATCTTAGCGAGTACTGTGATATTGAATTACACGGGCATGGAGAGATGTCAAAGTCAACAATGCAACTACTGGATGTCAACCGTACCAATACTCGCCATCAACTCACTCAACGGCGTCTCTTTAGGAATCTGCACCTGGATGAAACTGTCCGTAGCCACGCGTTTGTACTGCCCGCGCTTCTGCGAGGCTAGTAGCAGTGCTCCGAAAGGCTGTCGAAGCCAAACAAGAATACGCAGCGCTCGCATGTCGAGATCAAACAGAGGGTCATCGTCCAAGAAATCCTCCTCGAGCAAGGAACTTATCCAAGGATGAAGGAGAACCAGTGGGCGTGTCCCAATTGAGCTTTCTCTGGTCTCGATCCGTACCTCACCAAGGATCGGCGCCATGGCACGATAAATGTGAAGGCTCGAGTGCGATGAGGGTGCCGTGAGACAGGTGAAATCAGAAACCCGGAACACAAGTCCAGGGAGCCGAAGTCGACCGGAAACAACGAATAGCGATGAAACATCGAGGAGTCGTTCATAAAACGCAATGATTGGTGAGGGGTCATGAAAGGACGACTGCAAGTCCGTAATCATTCGATCTATCTTGTCGTTCTCAATGCATTTTGGAATATGAGGAGGGATAACTGCATCGTAAACAGTGAGATTGGAGGGAAGGTAACTATGGTGACCCCCGAGGTCCCAGTCCAAGCGAGTATGGTGACATTGTCTGAGCGTGTGAGGATGTGCTTCAACAGTCGACCGACTGCTTGATTACCCTCCCCATATATGACCGGGATGGTGACGTTGAAGACTCCGAATAGTGAGTATGCGATATCTTCCTCCCGCGTCGTCTGGCGCTTCGAAGCCAGGTACAACTTTTCTCGTGCACGGTCTAGCCCGGGTTCAATCGTAGCCAGCCTATCTGTGGTAAACTTGATTGCCCGCTCCATCTCCGAGAGAACAATATCGGATTCCTTGTGATTGAATAGCTTCAAATCGAGATATGGTTTCCAATCTTCCATATAACCCTCGAAGAAACGTACTCCTGGTATGTCCACCCGCGAGTGTTCCATATACTTTTCCACATGTGGATCGCCTTCTTGCTGCGACTCAGAGAGCACACCGAGGAGGTGGACGATCGTGAGCGCTGCACGAGAGTACCATCGAAACATGGCAACAACAGATTCTTGCTGAACCCCTTTGTCCGCCTGATTGACACAGCACATATCACTCCATGCCCATCGGAAACCGTGAGATTGGACCAGATTACAGAAATTGACGAGTTTCTCAATTGTGGGAGATTCGGGTAGTGGTCCATAGACTGAGACGGCCTCGACCATCTGAAATGTCGGCTCGGCAGGCTGCCACCTATGCGAGAACATCACATATTGATAGAATTTCTCCACCTCTTCCTTGATGCGTGCGTAATCGAGTCGATTAGGCGTAGTCATTGCAGAACGAAGTTCATCGAAGATCAGGACTTCTTCAAATGCAGTGGCTTGCTGTATTTTATCACAGAGACGACCAGTAGCAGTGTTAATAAGCACTCGGGCTATGTCACAGATGGTGTCATCAACAACCTCTCGGATGAGTGGAGTCGGGTCGAGATGTCGACTTTGGAGCTCTGATATCAAGCAACGTTAATTTGTATCTTCACGCAGCGAGATCCAACGGACTCACTGCAAACTTGTGGATCCACTGAATTCTTCATCGTCGACAACATCATCTCGAATGCACTGAACGCCTCCCGGTGGCGACCCATGCTATGTAACACCGAATGTTTCCTCTTGTAACCTGTGTAGTCCGACGGGATATGTTCAACAACCTGATCATACCGCCACTAACGTCAACTGTGCACGATGCGTGAGTTAATTAATTTTGTACCTTGGTAACCCTAACGAGTTCCTCTTCCAGTAAACCGGCTCGCGCCTTGCAGCATTTCAGAATGATATCATTGTTCATCGGGTCGAGCGAGAGTGCACTCGAATAGTATCCAATGGCCGCATAGTGATCCTCAGCCGTGTCAGTGTACCTCTCAAATTTCTGGGTACAACGTTGCTTGAAACCTGCAGACATTCATATTTCTGTGTCATCAATGAAATGCGAATACCCTCGCCTTCAAGCCAATTCATGATCACTTCATTCTGCTGCATATCTTCGCTCATGGTGTTGATGATCTCGAAAAGATACTTTGCAGCATCGTCTACATGACCACCAACAAACATAGTTTCACATAGATGCTTCTTTTCATATATGTGCAGGTTGGACTGGAGTCCGTGGACTATTTGCTCGAGATGGTATATTTTTCGTTCTATGGACACGGAAAACAAGTCAGAGAGTCGCGAGCAGACATTTTGATAAACGCACCGAATTCTGCTAAGGTTCTGATGGTCTCGTCTAATTGATTTTCTAAACATTAAGAGATGGCTGTCAATGATGTGTGAATGAAAGCGGACACAACCCACTTGTGCTATCGCGCTGTTTGCGAAGCGACCGGTTGTCTTTTTCTGATGAAACAAGCTGGTTGTGTAATTGTGGAATGATAAGTTCTTCTGTCCTCGCAATCTTCATTGCTGATGGGGGTGAATAGCACTGCGATAGTCAGCCAGATAACAAGCATACCTTGATTTGGATTCCAAACATGTACCAGGTGGTCCTCTGCGGGATCAACATTTTTCGTTCTTGAGTGGCAGGGTTCTGACCCCAAGAGAATCTATTCGAGTCAAACCGCAGTCCGTAACTTTTACAGTTGTGATACTCACTGCCACGTTGTCGCGACAGTCTGGGGGAAGATTGTCTAAAAGATGTTGAAGGATGATATTATTTTTTGGAGCGATCGCAATGTCATAATTTGGTGAGATGTCGATGGGCACGGTGTAAGTGTTACCAATTTTGCAAGGGATATGGGCTGTCATAAGGTGCTAATGGGATGTAGCGTCCCTGTAACGTTTTCAACTTTTATTTGTACGTTTCTGTCACTTTCCTCGCCTCCGTTCCGATTCCCTCCGAATCGTCACCTCCGCATCACAGTAGATCTGTGCGTCAGTGCTTATGTAAGTAGTCTAGACTTGATATCGCCTTGTAAACACATGTTACACATTGTAGTTGGTATATAGTCTCGTCGCTCCTGTATCTTAGCTCCTCACGTTCAGAATACTCATTCACTTGCATTCATTGCGCGCGAGTCTTCGTTGAGCTTCGTGTTTCGGGTCGCACCGTAACAGTCCCAAAGTGACAATATCGAAGGCCCAGAAGTTAAAATGAGCCTGTCGTTGGGTGCCAATGCGAAGAACTTTGCACCATCTTGAGAGTGTTTTCCAGGTGGACACCTCGAGACAGTGGATATCCCCTTGCTAGACAAGACGAGGAGTTGTTTGCCATCACCCGTCCATGCGAGGCTTCCGTTTTTCCCGTAACTTACGTTGATTTCAAAGTGGGCAAGGTGTTGACCGTTGTGACTATGGTAGAACGAACG
>JBBPME010000496.1:0-15418 GCA_038090155.1 Rossbeevera pachydermis
AAATAGGCTGTCCTCTTCGACCGGAATCCGATCTGCCATGCCCATCGGCCGAGATTCCAATGTGGATGACGCCAAAGAAGAAGATGACGACGACGAACGCGAGGCCTCCACGCCGAGTAATGTAATCTGCCTGTTCCTCCAGTCCCGCGGAGGCTCTGACAAGTTCGGAATCACTGGCGTGGGCGCGTTCCCGTATCCCTGACTATCTACACCCGATTGCTGGATTACAGGCGGCGCCGGCACAACATAACTGTCAGATCCAAGACTCGGAGTTGTTGAGTCTGGGCGGAAATTGTAATGCAGTGTCATCTCGAACAGCAACGCCGACTCAGGATGGTTCGTAATATTTTGATGTGCATATATTCACCTTTTCGAATGTCTCGAAGTACAAAATGAGCAAGACTGACTGGACAGGCTGGACCTGGACACAGATACGGACACAGACGTTGCCAAGGTACCTGAAATCACTTCAATTAGCAAACAATGTGTCAAAGAGGACAATGGTAAGCGTACAGGTTACTTCCACCTGCTATGTCTGATGATCAATATCAGGTTCAATGAACGACCTGAAATTCATTCCTTACAAGCAAAAGGAGCCTATGGATGCCTCATATTAAGGCCTCAGCAGTGATGAGCAGCCACAGTGCACATCCATAATGTCAGGCATATGTTCGCTCGTTCTTGCTTGTTTCATTAATAATGATAAACTCAGAAGTGTCGCCCATGAAATCTGCTCGAAGGCTTTCCTTGAATTCCCCCCATTGTTGCTCGTTTCGCTCTGCAGCCAGCCTTCGGATAAGACGTTTTCATGTGAGCCCAGCATCACACAAGTTCCGAGAAAGCATAAGCTTCATCAAGGAAGAGGTCGGAGTCTTCAGCAAATACTGTCTCGAGCACGGTCAAGACAACTCTTGTGAGAAGCCGGACACGTCCCACGAAAGGAGAAGGTGGTCGGCTAACAGTGCCAAGCTGCTCGAAGATCTGCCGCCATCGATAGCAGCTTTGTTTTGAAACTTGAAGGAGTTTGGTGATATCGTCGATGGTCCAACCAAGTCCCCAGAGATTGAGCGCGCATTGCTTGATGTTGTCGCTCATCTTTCGGTTGACCATTGAGTGTCGTCTCGGGCCAGGCTTGCAGGCGTCCTGAAGGGCCGTAGAAGCGTGAATTTCCTTTTTTGTACATGAAGAAAAAAACACCACGATTCACGATTGCCATTGTATGATATTAGTTTCGCACATAACCGTGACCAACAATGATTCAGACTTTTCGTCGCAGTTGAACCAGGTTCCGGGAAGTACGAAGATTGCACATGGTGATGTTGTTGACCAGACAAATATGGATGGTAGTAAGTTGCGCCATGATCTGATCCGCGAGTGGTAGATGGAATGGAAGGTCCCACTCCGCTGTCAGGCGTGCCACGACCCGGACGAGACATATACGAAAGTCGTGTGTCACCAAGGGGATGGTAGGGATCAGGAGGTTGGTAACTGGATCCTCGTGACGGGGTGGTCGCTCCAGAAGTATCCCCAGGGTGGCTGGCATAACCAGTATCCTGCTCACTGGCGTGTGGATCGTCCATGTCAGCCGCATCTACGGGAGATACGTCATTGTATTCTATATCTCCTGTATAATCGTCCATGAGGTCCGAACTGGATGCCTGGTCCGCGGAAAGACTTGGAGTACGATCGACTTCACGACGTTTCCGACTATTGTTCGGCCGCCTCTTGTACACATAATCTGGGTATTTCTGATTGAAATTGTCTTTGAGCTGTTTGGCTTGATCGAGGTAGAACTGTTTGTCGGACTGGATGATCATGGTCAGGCGACTGACCATGAACGCGTATGAGTGAAGCCCTAACCAAGCTCATTCCATTCCATTCGCGACTAAGAATCTTGCTCACGTCTCCAGTGCGCATCGATTGATTCTCCGCCGCAACCTGTGGTCGGCGACGGCGAGCGAATATCATGAATGCGTTCATGGGACGCTTAGGAGTTCCATCTGCATTTAGCGTCTGTGAAGTCAGGGAAGCATTCGGATCGTCTGCGAGGAGTTGATGAAAAGTTGTCATTAAAAGGATAAGTCTGCACTTACCGTCGATACCAGTTTCCATGTTGTGTGAATCGGGATATACAAAATAGCCGGTGTCGTCGTCTGAACCGGGAGGGGACTCGTGGTCATAGAATGTCCCAGAAGATTGTGCCACATTATGGTATTGTCCATGGTAATTAGGGTTATGACCTTGCATGTCGACGAGGGTGGAGAGTAGCGGGACGACTCGAAGGCAGGGGGTAGTGTTATATCAAGCTCGAAAGAGGACTGGTCAGCCCTGCGAAGGCCAATGATCGGCAGAGAATTCCAGCCGGGTAACAAACAGGACGGGTTGGGGCTGAAGTACAAAGTACGGAACAACTTTTGACTGCTAGCCAGATTTTTCTAGGAAGGGATTGTTGGCGTAAGGTAGCAACCAAAAACATGGCGGGAAGATAAAAACCAACCAGTGGCGAATTAGGTCTGATCGTGCACGCAGAGTGAACCTGGCCCCTGGGTTCGCGGAGCTCGTGGGCCCGTTCGCTTGGGACATCACTGATCGAAACCGAGCGTTCACAGAATACATTTTCACCCAAACACAGTCATTTCTCTAGCCTCGAGGAATCACCAAGGACAAGCCACTCGTCCCGGTCGTACAAGTCCAATCTTGGATCAAATTTGATCGAATGTTCCTTTTTGGGCAGCCCTTTTTCAGGCGCTGAAGACCCCGAAAACACATAGGTGCGTGTTAACCCGGGAAGGGTATACTCACTGTGAAACCTCCAAATGCCACGTTCCAGAATGGGGCTCGTGTTTTTGTGAGGCTGTACTGTTGCCCGGAACTGGTCCGACACTTCACCTGTTCAGCAAGAAAATTTTAACTTTTGCAAACGTGTTTCTAGAAATACAGCCGCAGTACGGCAACGGTTCTCGGTCCCCGTCCATCGGGTAGCAGAGTCTCAGCCTTGCCGGAGATTGTTGCGTGAACGCCTACAATGATGCTACTAAGTTTCGTCAAGTGGAAGCACATTCTCGCTCGAATGAACCCTAGGCCTCAAATCACCGGAATCAGTTTTGGAAGACTCTCATCAGCTCGGACCCGTCGGAACATCCGCGCGCATACTTGGATCACGGACATTGCCGGAGAGTTCCAGGGCGTGTGGGCTCCGTGACGACGATGAACTTCGGCCTAGTCCAACTAGTCATAAATCATGATCTATCTCAGGGTGCACCCTGAAATTAAAGTCCTGCGCGCAGGGATATTATGTACTGTTTGTCGCCGTGTAATCTACCTCTTCTAGTCCGATCAAAGGCATCATGGACATTCGCGGCAGACTTCATTGGTCGGCAGCAGGACAACGCTTCCCAGGCAGCCCGTGTTGTACCAATCGCGCACAGCTCAGGCAGCATGGAAACAACGTTACAGAAGAGTTTGTGGAGCACTCAGCGCTTCCATTTATTCCACCTCCGTTTCCGTCGAGTAGATGCACACAACTTTGTTGAGACACGGTCTCCCGCGTGTCTCGACCTGGGAATTTCAAATACCCCAACTCTCCTCCGAGTCAGACTTTGGCTTTCCGCAACCTTGAGGTCTCGTCAACATCCTGCCAGCGTTGAAGAAAGACGTTTGTTTCCGTTGTTCAATGATATCGTAGTTCATAAAACACACTTTCCCACATTTCTGGATGGCAATGTACCAATTGTTTTACGAATGCTGTAAGATTTTACGACCCACCTTAATCCACGAGGTCGAGATGATCTCCGTCTTTATGATCATATCTGTGCATATTACGACGCCAAAAATAGGTACCAGATGACGAGCAACGCCGTGGGCTCGCATACTTATGTATATCCGAATAACACGAGGGATATCTCAAACGTAGCACAGGCACAGCAAAGGATGTATCACTGACACTGTGCCTTGCGCTTAGACTGTGTTCCATTGTTCATTAGTAGAATGAAAACCTGCCCTAGGGGAAATGTCTCGTACTCACAGTGAAGTAATAGCGAGGGAGACGAGAATGAAGAACCGTGAAAGCGCTCCGCGTGGTCTGCTCTGATGGCCTTGGAGCAGATCGTTATATGAAAAGCTAAATGAACCGTGGCAAGCGGCAACTTGCCTTCTTCTCTTGAGGGAACCGGCTTATCTTCTGAGAAGACAGCACATCCTCAACACTACAGAGCAGCGAGCACTGAGGCCATCTGCACGTTTTTTGCAATCCCATCCACGGAGGAAGCTCCTAGGGTTCGCACTTGTCACGAAATACGGTACATCTATCTGATGTAAACGTTAGAAGCGTTCGACCTATGGGAGTGGCCTCATTATCGATCACTGTGTCGCCGTTGCTCATTCGGTCAGATTCATGAGCCCAAGGGTCTGAACCAATACATTACCGATCTCTGCACAGACAACCAAGATAACCACTTACCAAAGACCCTTTCGCGCGAGCAGAAATGGAGAATTTTTGGGTGGTGTGAACCTGAGCTCCTGGCTGCCTGCATGTGCAAATCATAAATCCCAGTTTCGCAAAAGGGCTTCCGAAAGCAGTTGGAACGCTGACAGTGCGTGGGCTATCCCGGAAGGCGCCCCACTATCTATACAAACTATATGTGGATTAGTACAAGAGGGAGGAAGTTTGAACATTGGCTAATACATATAAGTTGAACATGAGTAGCATTCGAAGAGCTTCGATCCAATTGCCCTCGACGGGGGCCATCTAAGTTGAAACAGTTTCCGAAAGCGAAACGAGTCAGGAGGTTACACCCTTTCAGCAGGGCCTGCGATGACAGGGTGTTGGGGGTTCGGTACAAAAAATATACCTGTGCCCGATTGGAGCTAAGCCCACTAGGAATATTGTCTTGTGGAACGGGAAAGCGCGTGAAACAGAGCTGTAGACAGCAGAACCCTTTGATATTGATTGGTCGCTTCCTATGATGATAAAATGATGAAATGTTCAATTCTTTTTTTGTTCATTCAAGTTGAATTTGTAGATTTTCAACAAAGAAAAACCTCCACGAGCAGGCACGTTGCGGTGTGTGTGGGGAACGCAGCAAAGGCCGTGCAAGTGCAGCACGGAAATACTACCGTAATGCTTAGTCAAATCTAGCTTGGCTTAGACTGTCCTTTTTGCAGCCTTCATTTGCGAACTTTAGCTTTCGATCGATGAAAAATACCATCATAGACGCTAGTAAGCCCTGTCTTTACTACGCATTTGTCCAAACCTTCTGACTGTAATCAGACTTCCCGAAGACTGCTGACGGGCGGGTATACCATCTTGGGATAAGGCATGGCGAGATAGCGAACAGAATCGTAAGTATACATGATAAATGATGTCGCCAACCTACAAGACGTTCTGAACGGATCGTACCTTTTATCAGGTCACTGTTGGCTCTCTTTCCCGTGCCAGGCACATTGCAACATACCTTGATGCATTCCCTAAGCCCTTTTCGCTTCACTCCGAACGGGGTTTTCTGACGGTCACAGGACGGTATCGAGGCACCCCTGTCTCTATCGTGTGTATCGGCATGGGTGCACCTAACGTAGACTTTTTTGTCCGTGAAGCGAGAGAGTGCCTCCAAGGCGACATGTTGATCATAAGGTAGCCTTTCTCTCGTGCAAGTCTTGAATTCCCCGTTTTACCTACGTTCCTGGCGAGGCTCGGATCATGCGGTTGTTTGACAGACTTGCCTGTTGGATCCCTGGTTCTACCTAAAGCCAGCATTGCTGTCACAAGAAACCTGGACTTTGATTTTGCAAGCGGGGATCATTGGAGGGTTCCTTATGCACTGAGTAAACCGGTGAGGCGCATAAAGCTTCGCACCAAGTGTCCGTTTTCTCACAGTGAGATATACAATAGTTGCCTGCAGACTCCTCTCTCTTAATGGCCGTATGTTTGATTCATTTATGGTGCTTCGAGATGACCAGATCTTCGTGGTAGCTTCAACGTGCTTTAGAATGCACTAGGCCAGCAGGCACCTCGACCAGCATCGTTTGTAATGCCGTGAACGCATCCACAGACAGGTAACACAATTTCCGTGCACGGACGTCCTCTTATCTAACATGTCTCGATAGCTTCTATTCCTCTCAAGGCAGACAAACTTCATTTCAAGATTACAATTCGGGATTAATTGATCACTTAAAGGAGACAATGGAAGATATCGCTACGCTTGAGGTAAATTTCGCGTTGGTTTTACGATCCCCCTCTTCTTTCTCTCTTTTATGGGTGGACAAATTCACAATCGTATTTCATCCATAGATGGAGACTTATTGGGTTTTTCATCTCGCGGCAAGCTGGAGGGGTGTTTCACCCGCACTCCCACCATTGATTGCCGGTCCGGCACTTCCGACTGCCTCATCCTCGCATCCAGAACCCATCCATACTACACTGCACCTTTCACAACCCGCAAAAAATGTAGCACCGTCGATAAAGGCAGCGGCCCTTCACATGGTCTTCGCATCTCGATCTTCTCAAGACTTCATCACCCCCAAGCAGGTCACCAAACTTGAGGCATGGTGTGGTCGAGCGGTACTTGAGGCACTTCGTACGGAAGATATCCCCCAGGATGTACGTGATAATGAGTTCTAGATAACGCACATGGCTTATACATTTGGGTTGATTAGCGATTGCACCCCCCGGAAGGGAGTGTGTGGGGCGTGGGGAGCATTCCTTTAAAGGCAGCATTGTGAACGACTCATGCGACTCATCATAGAACATACCAATGGAATCTAGAGATTTCCTTTTGTCTTCACAACGCACCAGTCATTGGCGGGGTTTGCCGTGGCACGGCTTGGCAATTAAACGCCACCACTTGACCACCGAGTAACGCTTCCCCAGTATTTCAACAGAAATTCTGATCTCACCACCACTGGCGGCCTTTACTCGGATTGCGGCAGCGTCCGAGTCCCTGAACCTTGACTTCGGAGAAGCGAGCAAGCTGGGTTCGCCACTACTTGTAATGTTCCATCTGATTTTTAAAATCGTTCGCTGCTTGAAAGCCTTCAACGTGAATCTATGAGATGACTTTCAGGGTCGCTTGAATTCCCGTTCACTCAGCTGTTCTTGGGTCAGACAGATCACTCGGTTGTTTGGATTATCATCCTTTTCATTTACTCTTGGGGCTCCGATAACCAGGCACGTGGATCAACGGATATTACTATAAGTATGACAAACAGGCTGTAATTGACGTAGTTGAGGAGGAGTGTGTCTGGGCCAAGTGACGAAAGGAACTCACACCGATCCACACCAATGACCGAGTACGCAAAGATCGTAAGTGGCGGCGGTCACCCGTAAGTGACCATCGTACCCCATCTTCCCAACGACAGCGCTTCGTGATGGCTAATTTGGGGGCAGTCTTCTAGATGAAGGCAAGTGAGACGGCTAGGATGCAATGCTTCCCTCATGGGGATGAGAGTGGATCTTGATGAGGTGCTCGCAGAAAGTTCGCTGGTCTCGACACGTTGCTGTGACGGCTTAGTCGCCGCCGCATTACGCATTTTCTTGAGCGGGTGTATTTTTCGACCTAGCACCGCCGACACGAATGCATCGGCTTCGAGAGCTTCTCTCTGCTGTTCGTCTCCGTCATCCTCCAGAGCAAGCGACCTCGTGTGCACGGCTGACCACAATGTTCGAAAGCTGAAATCGGAGCAACTCCACAAGATAAGATCTTCCAATCGGGGACATACGCGCACACCGCACAGTCTGGTGCGAACACTTCCCGGCACGGGAACACATCCATACGCCTCAGCTAGTGCGTCTAGCACCACATTAACTCCCGTACATGCGCCCAACGTTAATGAGAGGAGGTTGGGCATGTACCCGAGCATCGACTTGCCATGGCCGGCTAAGATATCAAAGTTGGATATGGAAAGGTGGGTAAGGCATGGGAGGCGAGGATCTCTGAAGATGGATTCTAGCCTAGGGAGGGAGGGAAGGCCGGATTCTTTGCGTATGTGCTGACCGATGAAGGTAATATCAAGTTTAGTGAGGGAGGGAAAGAGAAACTGATGTAGGGAGGATGTAAGGGTATCTTCATTCTGGCAGGTCACGTTAAGCTCCTTCAGGGCGTGGAGCACAAGCACGTTTGAGAGCGGCTCAGTTTGGATAAAGGAATCCTGGTCATGGATATGGTTACCACGAAATTGGGTGACATCAAAACGTTTAGTAGGGGACTGGGCAATTAAAAGATCCCAACGTTCGAGTACGGGGAGAGCTATAAGAGACATAAGTGGGAAAATGTCCCTGTGAAATGCATATTTCCACTCGAGACGTTTCAGCCCTGATAATTCAAAGGAAGAAACGACAACTAGGTTGTGTGGCTCAGTGGCACCATAAGATAACTGCACGTTCGTAGAGAGTCTCGTGATCACGTCCCATATAGGAGTCACCCCAATCAAGGAAAGGTCACGGAGCTGGGGGGTATGCCTCAAAAGGTTGATGAGATGAGACATCTTGGGCGTGAAGTGGTGCACTCGCGTCGAATGTGATTTCGTAGGGGAGTAGGATAATTCAAGTGTGTGTATCGTTCCAACCAAGAATGAAGGGAGAACCGACAATGGCATCTGTTGTAAACGGAGATGTCTAAGTTTGATGGTGCCAACATGGGGATCTGTGTCTCCTGATAACAGATCAGAAGTGAGAAGCCGAGTGCCTTCAAAAGAAGGATCCAGGGTACTGAGGGCGAGGTCTAGAGACTCAAGCTCCTGAAGGTGTCCATAAACGCCTGTGATACCTGTCAGGATGTGTTCCATGCTTTTAGCGAAGCCGCATTCGAAGGTTAGTGAACGGAAGCGTCGATGCTGACAACACAAGGTCTGGACGATGTTAACCGCGGTGGCAGCTTCGAGCATCGAGATGTTAACATAGTCGGAAGGGCTAGTACCGGGATTGGAAATGAAATTGAAGGAGATGGGTGAACTCCCAGCGCGTTGCAAAAACACGGACAAAGACTGAGGCCTCCACCGGGGTGTCCGGTAAGAAACATATGACCAGAGATACGACGTGGCGAGGGCGAGCTCGCGCCACTTGTGGCATACATGTGAGATGGTGAGTGGAGCAGAGTTGTACGGCAGTCCGACTGCTGAGTCGATGCTCTCGTCCTCGGCGCGGATGAGGAAGATTTCGATGAGGAGTTCTGTTGGGAGCCAGTTGATGGGTTGCTTCTGGCTCTCCAGTTCGGTGATCTTTGAACCCAAAGCCTCCTTTTCTGCTTTGACAGAGTTTTGGAGTCTGACCATGTCCTCGAGTATGCGGGCAAAGTCGTCCTCTCGTCTCTGCAGAACACCGAGCTGTGCAGTGAGCAACTCAATCTCTTTGTCAATCTCCGGGGTCCTTCTAGACATTCGTGCGCGCGAATTTGGAGGAAGGATGGGATTCTTGTGTCTGCGTGCGTGGCGCATGCCACTGTCACTGTGCGGAGTTTCTTCAAGCGACATGTGTCGGTCTCGCGGCTCTCTCTACAGCTACTCAGATGCTCATCATCACGGCGGACAACTGTTACTCTTGGCTGTGGAAACTGCCCCACCAGGACCCGGGTGCGGTGCGAGGCAACTGTCGAATCGAACAGGATGACGATACAAGGTGAGAAGCAAGCAAGGCTGTACTTTTCGTCACACAAGGCGGATATTTCCCTTGCGATGAACGGCCGCTCTGCTCGATCAGGCATCGGTGCAACTGTGCTTGATCAACATTACGGTAATGCTGGCAGGTGTGGGTCCTGCGGCACAGTCATGCCCTGTGGCACGCCGGATTCATGCCACGAAATGCGTGAATTCGCAGGGGTCCGATCGGTTCCGACCATGAGAGCCCCCGCCCGGAACATCATCTGCGCAAGCTCAAATTCGACTCGGAATCCATTGCGCTCCATGTGCAAACCAACAGTGAAATGTCGTCTGATCAGGCGAACGCGGACTTCTTTTCTTGATCTCGCATTCCACGATTTGACCTTCCAGTAGAACTGAAAGAACCAGATTAAGTTCTGTGCATGGAGTAAAATAAAGCGCTACATCGAAAGTCACGATAATATTATGACCCTACGCCCAGGTCACTTTGGCCCCTGCGTTCAACTTTCGTCTGTACGATCGTACGCACAACCGTGGATTTTAGCCTCATCGTTGCCTGCTGATAGTCTCCAGTTTTTTTATCAATGGAGTACTGCCAATGTCCATACGACTTGGTCCAGTTGGGTCGTTTTCGCCGTCATCAAACGCGCAGACATTCCCCGATACAGTGCTTGCTGTATTTGAAGTCACCAGAAGCGAGTAAGGCCCCTCCCGGCGCGTTTCGCAGGTCGTGTAGGCAGGTTCCTGGTGCAACAGCAGGATAGAGCTATTCCGGATGTGGACATCGATGTGGCTGATAGGGGCGCTCAGGGTTGTGTCACCGACAGCATGAGTCCACCAATCGCGCCAGACAATGGTGCCTCTGCCAGGGACTATCCCTACAATTGGTTTACAAACTCTCATGAGACAGACTAAACTGTCGTCAAGCAAGGGGCCAAGGGTGATAGTGACCACTGACCAGGCCGACTCGGAATCGGCGTCTGTCTGCACTGAGAACGAACACAGGGCCCGGACGGGTGGAAAGCCCTAGTCGAAGTGCTGGCGAACAGTATATTCTTTATGCGACATTCAATACATTCCACCAAGTTTTTTGCTGATGCTACGCACCCAATACGGCAGCATTGAGTAGTCGCGTTGCGACCAGTAATAATGTTCCTGAACGATGTTATGGTGGTGAGAAGGCAGCGAATTGCATCATCCACCAGTTACATTGTTCTTCATCGGCGCTACCATCTGACGAATGTCGGAACGAGTCAGCTCCAGCCGTGAATAGCGCTCACCGAAGTGGCATATATCTGCATTGATTAGTGGAGTTTGGAAAATCTGGAATTGTCGCTGAGCTAGATGGTGATAAGGACCTAAGTGGTATCGCTCAAAAACTACCAATGGCCGGGCCATTTTCCAGCAGAGGGGAAGGTTGAATGGTTAATCAGGAGTGGTCTCTTCCTCAGGAAGACGGACTACAAGGTAAGAGGCCTTTTCCTCCATCGTCGCGAACATATTATATACGTCGAGATCGATATAACTACCGTGATCGAATTGCATGAATGAACAACATCTTGTTGGAAAATGGGCCTTGACTATTGTAGATGGTGTATGGTGTTGAACGAAACAACTGTACTACTGTACAATTATAGATTCATATGTAGCATACGTATATTTAGGACTACCAGATGTATATAAGAACTATTCTCAGCACAAGAAATAGACGAAGCTTGCTCTTATCCCCTCACCACTCATATAAGCCATCATCAATAGGAATGTAAGTAACTCTACACACCTGTCAAGGGGATTGCCTATTACGGCTCCCGCTGCATTCGACAGGTTATGGGCCCCAAAGATGAAGAATTATCTACGCTCGCAAGGACTATGGCTCGTCCTTCGCGTAGCACGACCGGGTGACACCGGTCCGTGACGCTGACATTGACGACAGTAACAAGTCGACGGAGGCGAAAAAGAAAGCCGCCGACCAGCTCTCGCTCGAAGCGATTGAGCGTATGGCGACGCTCGCCTGGCAGCAACACGCTACCCAAGGACACGCACGCCCCACTCGCCATCGCGCGAATCGCCTCAGCGCCATCAAGCGCAACCCCGGGAACGAGCAGTTTGCCTCCCAACAACAGCAGACGGCCCCCTCGCATCATGCGAACGTACCGGGCCGACAGCGCTACCAGCGCCCGCGCGGTCAGCAACCCGCACCCACGCGGGACTATACACCAAATCCGCCGGCACACCTACGCTCTGCCCAAAGCCGTGCCAACCAGGCCCGCCGATGACGAGCTCATACAGCTCGACTCGCCGCTACCGGCCCACCGAACGTCGACACCGACTCGTTCGCATTCTCGGCCGCCGACCGACCACTGGTACTTGCACCTGCGAGCACCACCTTTCCCATACCGGCCCCCGACCCGCGCACACTCGCACACACCCCGGGCGCCGCACATTACGGTCCGGCTGCCTTCCCACAGACGATCGCTACGATCGATCTCGCACATCGCATCGGCGTAACGCCAACGCCCGAGACCATTCGACGTCTCGAACCGGCCGCGACTCGGCGTGCACACTACGCACCCACTCGCCCTCCTCACACTCGGGGTAGATCCCTCGCCGAACGTCTCGCGCCGCTCAGCGAGATCCTCGAAGACGACTCGACGACAACCGCCGCTCATACGCGCGCAACACCCGCCGTCGACGACCTCGAATCACCCCACGCGTCCGCACTCGTGGACCTGGCGCATCCGCCACTCTCTCCGTCCCCGCCGACTCCCGAAATCGGGAACGTTACTGCCACCACACTCGATTACGACCTAACCGAGAACCGCCTCGATTGGGGCGACGAATACGACGACGAGGGGGAGTTCCCTCCATACGATGCCGCCGCATTCGGTCCCGACGTCACGATGACGGACGAGAACGACGCCGGCCCATCCACCTCGACACTGGCCGACGACAATTTTGTCGACCAGTATTTCGACTTCGACTCGGCTTCTGCTCACATGGAGCCAATGGGGTATGTCTCTACTTACACCACTACTAGTCCTACTGATGATAATCCCTCTCAGCATGTAATGGACATAGACTATGTAGACACATGCTGTAGTGTAGATAGACTATGCCAATACCAATTCATGGCAAAATACATTAACCCCTATAATCTATGCAATGATTGCTCAAGAAGTGTGACCAAAAACCACAGCAACTCACTAAATGAAAGATGGTCCATGAGACATAACTGGTTGCTAGACTCTGGAGCTTCTGCACACTTCACATGGGACATGTCTGACTTTGTGGAATACCACCCATACTCCCAAGTGAAATATACACAGACTGCATTGCAAACCTTGTCTATTGATCCCTTATCTTATCTTATCTTATCCTGGCGCCAATCTTATCAATCGCATCTTATCACGGCGTCAATCTTATCTTATCTTCAACACTTACCCTATCTATGATGTCATGGCCTAGACCAACAAATGTTTCATGTGAGATGTGCTTCTTTTCATTTCCACACTGCTTCTCTTCCATTTGATGCATAGCCTCGCTTCTGTTCTTCTTTTTCCCATGATTGTGAGAGCTCGTATACACATTTATAGTAGATAGCAGTGAGACACAGCTTGGTCTGTGCACATGTACCAGTACAGTGACCTTGGAAACTCTTTCCATGTTAGCCTCAACTGTGATGTGTGGAGCACACTGCCAGGCACTGTGGGAATTTTGGTTGGCTTTGGTGGAGTTATAAATAGTACATACTCTCAGCTATGACATTGCCCCCAGGGTCATGTGATTTGGTTCACACACTATTGAGATAGATCCATTTTAACACAACCATGTCATGGAAAGGGTTTCCGAGCTTTCAACATAATGACTAGGATCTTAGTCAAATCATTGATTCTTTGTTATTGTTTGTCAATACAAACAAATATATACATATCAATAGCATGTCTGAGTTTAAAATAGTTCACACTCCATGAATGTCGAATGCTAAGGTGTGGATTTCAGAGGAGAACGAGGCGTAGTTACATGCATGGTGGATTAGTGGGGACGACTACTAAGGAACATGTGGGCGAAAGCCCAGAGGGCTTTCCGGCCCGAAGCACTGCCTAAGCCTTGGAGCGAGCTGCGAGGGTGGGTGGGGACCGAGCAGGTGGCTGAGCGTGATCAAGGCTACGCGAAATGCAACAGACAATGAAAATGAAGAGATGAGTTTTTCCTATGTACGTTGGACCTGAGAGAGGGTGTGGTGGGAGGGCGTGAAACCAAAAGACGGAGGGTGCGCAAGTGGAAACTCTGGCGCACGACGGACAGAAGCTGCAAGGCGGCGAGAAGAAAGACACTGCGCCACCTCGCTTACTCATGCAGGGACTATATTCTAGGAGAACCTCGTGCCTCGGCTAGCCTAGAAAGCCATCCATGAATGTTGAATGCTAAGGTGCGGATTTCAGAGGAGAACGAGGCGTAGTTACATGCATGGTGGATTAGTGGGGACGACTACTAAGGAACGTGTGGGCGAAAGCCCGGAGGGCTTTCCGGCCCGAAGCACTGCCTAAGCCTTGGAGCGAGCTGCGGACCCGACATGAAGGAGCCTGCGACGTGTGCAGCGAAGCTCCACCCAAGGATTAGGAGCAGGCTCACCTTGTTAGCGGACGGGCGGCATGGTGATGTGACTGAGGTAGTCAGCTGTATCTGGCCGCTCGTGAAGGTAGGGCACGAGAATGAGAGCGTGCCGTCTGAGGTAAAGTGTGAATGATTCGCCTGACCACCGGCCCATGGTTTTTACAACGTCAAAGGGAATGCCTCGGAGAAGGTAGTAGAGCGTGCCTCCGATGCGCAGACTGTGACCCTTGAGGTTTGGTAAGCTGAAGGTTTGGACCAACTCCCTTATGCGACTTGACACCTCAGCTTTTGTTAGTGGGCGTAAGCCGCGCGCATGTCGCCAAGCAAAAAGGTGGTCGTTTGGACCTGGGCTGTTGATCTCCAGGTGGTTGTCCAGCCATGTGATCGGATTGGTCAAGTGCGGGAGTGGGGCGCAATGAGTATCCTCGCCACTAGAAGAACACTTGGTGACCGGTAGTTTGAAAACCACAATGTCGAGGCTGTTGTGATCTCTGGTGCGCAGGACACGTGATGCGGTGATGTGAAGCGCTGGGTCAAACTTCTTGAGAGTGGGTACAGTGAACTCACCGAGGTGCAACACAGTGTAGAAGGTGGTGACGATGCATGCATAGATGGCGGCGTCTCGTGGGCTGTGGAGATCCATGTAAGTGAGGAAGAGAAGGAGTATGTCGCGTTCGAAAGGGATGCGTTTTGGCCGTTTGGCAGTGGGTGGCGCCAGTCTCAAGGCGCCTTCAAGCAAGGAGCGGGTCTTGTCACTATTTGTGGTCCAAGGGCGGCCATGTAGCAGGTGCCATGCGCGCAAGCTAGCCACGAAATTGGAAAGGGCAGAGCCCGAGTATGCTCCTGCACAGCTGGCAAGGAAGAGAGACAGGAGGGGTTGTGTGGCGGGTGTTATGATTCGCTTGTTTCTTTTCTCGTTCTCACTACGGACTACTGAGTCTCTGCGTTCGAACCATGCTATGACCCTTTTCTTTTCTTCTATGATGACCTAATACCCATAACCCTACCTTAGTCATCATTTCCTCCACATGACTCATCCGCAGTCATCATGACTCATTTCATTTGTAACCATTACTCATCTGCAGTCATTCTGACTCAGCTTCTGCACTGCGGATTACTCATCTTCCTTCCACCATGTTCCATGGTGTTCCATCCGCGTATTCAGACTCCGCCCCTTGTACTATATAAACCCCTACCTACTCTCCGTATTCCCTAA
>JBBPME010000497.1:0-15392 GCA_038090155.1 Rossbeevera pachydermis
ACCACCATTCCCAGGGTTGCGAAGATTTCCAGACGGCTGCGGATTCTCCCAATGGACTGGCAATGACTCGAAGGTGCTCATGAAGGTTTTTTTCCCCCCTCTCCTGTCATCGCATCTAACTTTTGGTAAGGTCTATCTACCAGCCATTGAGGGCCATGTACCAGACGATGTAGTCCACGCTATCTGTGCATTTCTAGAATTCTGTTATATTGTCCGACGTGCCGTCATAACCGATGATACGTTATCAGAACTCAAAGATGCTTTGGATCGCTTCCATCGGTATCGCGCCATTTTTGAAGAAATTGGTGTCTGTCCCAATGGATTCTCACTTCCCCGTCAGCACTCTCTCACTCATTATGAAGGGTTGATTCGTCTTTTTGGCGCACCAAACGGACTGTGTTCATCAATTACAGAATCCAAGCATATTATGGCAGTCAAGAAGCCGTGGCGCCGCTCAAACAAGCATCACGCAATTGGACAAATTTTGCTTACAAATCAACACCTTTCTCAACTTGCCACTGCCCGTGCTGATTTTGAGGCGCGAGGAATGTTGCCTGCATCACACCAGGCAAACCCTCCACCACCTGATGGTAAGTTTGTTGTTGACTTACACTATACATACTTATTTTGTTCCAGCCATTGCCAACACAGACTCTCGAGCGCGCAAAGACAGACTTGGAGGAGATTTGAGCACAGAAGAGGACCCGTATACGGGGATACTTGATGAGCGCCCAAGGATCGCATATTCAGATGTCAAGCTTGCTCAATCCCCGGGTGAGTTCAACACTACCAACCTTTTTGTAATACTGACATGATACACTACAAGCTCGTAACCACACGAAAAATGCTCTCGCACTTGCGATTGAACTAGGCATTCCTTCGCTCCCGATACTTATTGCCACCTTCCTCTCTGAACAGCTCCAAGCTGCACCCACAACCCCTGACCCTTCCTGTCATCACCCTCCTCCCTTTACCGGTCGTATCAAGACCTTTCACTCAGCAACTGTGACCTTTGTTGCCCCAAGCGACCCGAGCGGCATTGGCAGCATGCAGCGTGAGCATATCTGTGCAACACCATCATAGTATTATGGTTCCCCACGATATGACTGCGTCTTTTTCGGCACAAGCGATGCAGAGGATGGAATGCTGAGCATGGATGTTGGCCGTGTCTATTGCTTTTTTCATTTGCTCACACTGACGGGCAGATTTTCCCGTGCGCTTTGGTCCATTGGTTTGATCGTTTGGCTGATGAACCAGATAGCCTTATAGGAATGTGGATGGTTACTCCTTCTTTTCACGAGGATGGCTCGAACAATTTTTCAGTGATCCATGTTGATAGTATTGTCTGCCTCGCACACTTACTTCCTATTTTCGGAGACGAGCGGGTGCCCGTTGGCATCGACTTTCACAATTCATTGGACGCTTATCGTGGTTTCTACGTTAACCGTTTTGCTGACCACCATGCGTTTGAGCTGGCTTCATGATTTACCTATGGATTGTATGGATTGTACAGCACTACTTCTCGAATCATAATCAGTTTTGTACCTATCCAAGTTACATGTGCTATAAGACAAATAAGGTGAATAAGGTGAATGAGCTGGCAATGAGATGAGCGAGACAAAGTTTGGCATTGGCTAATGACCTTATTCAGCTCACAAGGTGTGGCATGCTTAGATGTGTTCCATAAGACCGGTAAGTTCATATAAGTTCATATAAGCGACACTTAGCGCAAATAAGATTTTTGTAAAAGTTCTGATGCACTCTGTTCTTGTCCCGCACTAGCTATGCCGAAGGATACAGGTCAATTCAAGGTCGAAACAGACGGCTCTGGCATCGGTGTTGGCACTGTCCTGTCCCAATTACAAGACGATGTGTGGTGCCCCATTGCCTACATCTCAAAGTTGTTATCAGAAGCAGAGGGAAATTATCATGCTGCTGACTTAGAGATGCTTGCGATAATTTATGCATTGAAAGAATGGCGCCACTATCTGATTGACACACCGGAGAAATTCATGCTCCTTACTGACCACAAGAACCTGGAGTACTTTTGTACAGTGCAAAACCTGTCTCGCCAGCAAGCTCGCTGGTCTCAATTCCTGCAGCAATACGATTATTCAATCACTCATTGCCCGGGGAAGTCTAATCCCGCCGATCCTCTGTCCCGGAGGCCAGATTATAAGAAGGGGGTAGAGTTCGACAACACTCAAATCACCATGCTCCCCAACCATCTTTTTCAATCAATGCCTATCCTAGTGGATGGCCCGGTGACCCCTACCGCATCCACAATGAAGAGTATCAAAGAGAGGATCAAATCACTGCGGACAAATCGAGAAACCTACACGCAAAAAGAACTAACAGAAGCAAAACCTCACTGGTCCGAAGACAATGGAATATTGAAATGGAAAGGCACTCTTTACATTCCTAAGGATTCCAAGTTGCGAGAAGACATTATTGTCCAATATCATGATCATCCACTTGCAGGTCATCCAGGAGTTCGAAGGACGAAAGACCTCATTACGACTCATTATTATTGGCCAACCCTTTCTAAGGATCTCAAGGTGTACATTCAGGGATGCGACAGATGTCAAAAGACCAAAACCGACCACCGACACCATCATACACCACTCCATCCACATGCAATTCCCGATTCACCTTGGGAAATGATTTCAGTAGACCTCATTGGACCACTCCCGGAATCTAAAGGCAAAAACTCGATCCTGAACATAGTGGACCATTTCTCAAAGATGATTCACCTCTTCCCTGTGTCGAACGACATCACCTCTCTTGGAGTAGCCACCATCTATCATGACCACACCTTCAAACTCCATGGTACTCCCAAGAAAGTGATCTCAGACCGCAGAACTCAATTCGTATCAGCGTTCATGAAGGACTTGTTTACATTGCTACAGATCGAGGGAAACCCGTCGACGGTGTACCATCCTCAATCCAATGGTCTTACGGAAAGGTTGAACGCTGAGGTAGAACAGTACCTCCAAATATATGTCAATCACCGTCAAAATGATTGGGTGGATTGGTTAGCCCTTGCGGAGTTCACACACAACCAATGAACTGCTGAAGCCACTGGATACTCTCCCTTTATGCTCAACTATGGACAACAACCATGAATCCAATATGAGTCCAATAAAAGCATCTGTAACGAAGCAGCCGGAGATTTCCAGAAGTGCATGAAGGAGTTACAAGACCTAGCTAAACGATCATTAGAATACACCCAAGAGGACATGAAAAGGTACTGTGATCGTAAAGCTCGCAACGCTCCAGAACTCAAACCTGGTGACTTGGTTCTCATTGAAGCAACGAACATCTGTTCGGATCGACCAATAAAAAAGCTTGATGACCAATGCTTTGGCCCTTTCCGATTAAAAAGAAGAACAGCAATGGTTCATACAAACTCAAGTTAGATCTGAAATGGCGCAATGTTCATCCAGTATTCAATGAGTGTATGCTTATTCCTTACATCCCAGGTACCTCTCCTTCCCAACAAACCTCCTCCACCTCCTCCCAATATTATCGATGACCAACCCGAACAAGAAATAGAACAAATCATCAACTCAGAGTTACATCGCGGAAAGATCTATTACCTGGTTCAGTGGAAAGGATTCACTCGTGAACACGATGAATGGAAGCTGATATCGGAATTACAATGCGCCAAATCAGCAATCCTTTCATTTCATCATCAAAATCCTGATGCAGTTCACGGCCCAACTATCAAACAAAGAGAGTTATGCACTTGTTTCTCCTGTACCAGTAAAGGCACTGCTTTCGAGCAACCTGATTTCTCCTCTTTCACTGCTTCTCTTACTCGTTTACCTTCTCACTTATTTGATATTCCTTCTCTCGACGCGGACATCTCATCATAAGAAGGGGGTAATGTAACATTTTATTTTTCCTTCTCTTTCTATATATCACACTTCCCTTGTATCTAATCACATGTATCACTTCCATATATCACTATATCACCGTCCGTGCGGCCTCGTTACTTACATGCTCTCGATACTCAATAGGTATATCCACTCATCCTCTGTATTATGTAAGCTAGTTTTGGTATTCTCATTCATTCTCGCCCACTTTTCGTGTGGTTGGAATCTTCGTTGAGTAGTTGTGGTTCAGCCCATAACACCATCCAGTTGAGAAAGTATGTCAACACACTTGAGGAGCCATTTTCACGCACATTAGAGGAGATGCTGGGTACATTTGGACGGAAGACGTGATTGTTCGATGTGCAAGCCATGAAGGACAACAAAATTACTGATTACTTCATTCGTAGATAGCTTTTCAGTCCGAAAATCGTCTCAGAAACCCATAGAGCCATTAGTGGTACTCATTATGGCTATACTCGGGCTATGCTGGGCTATTATAAGGCTATGCTGGGGCTATGCTCTGACTCAGAAAAAGTAGCGAGCGAGGGTGAATGCTGGTCGGAGCCCAAACTTATATGCCTGCCATATGCCACCCACGACGCTGCACTGCACAGACCAAGTGGCCTGCAACGATGGCAGGAAAAGCTTGAACCAGTACAGACAAAGAGAAATCCGCAGCTGCGGCCACTATGGTGCCTCCTGTCACCCAAACCACCACTGTACCCAAGAAGAAGCGGCAGGGAAAGGCCAGTGCTGCAGCCATTTCCACCCCCACTGCCCAGGGCTCTGGCCCCGTTTCCAAAAAATATTCTGGTATGCATATTGGCTGGGAGGGCAAGCGAACAGACCTGCTTGTCTCTTGGATTTTGACCCACAAAGCTGATCACAATGTCCTATTCAATGACACTCGCGCCTCGTCCAACACGGCCCCTCCTGGTGACAGGCCATCTGGCAAGAACAAAAAGGATATATCAAGCGTTATCACACAACATATCTTTAAGGACGATCCTACACATTCCGGCTCATATGTGGCAGATCCTGCAAGATATGTTATGTCTGTGACCAATCGATTGAGCGCGTAAGTACTCGCTTACCATGATATGCGCATACTTACCGCCTTTAGGTTGAAGACCAAGTATCGCGAGCAACATGCACGATTCAAGAGCACCGGAGGTGGAGTTATCCCGGGTGGCAATGGAATGGATCCACCGGCACAAAATCTTTTAGGTATGTATACTATTCACATCGTTGTCGTCTATCTCATAGCGATGATAATCCAGAGGACATCCTCTGTGTCTTCCCTTACTATCAAGATCTTAACTCCATTTGGGACGGTGTTCCCTCCTTCGATAGTTCACTCGTTTCATCCAAAGCCAAGGCGAACCATGCCAAAAGCCTGTTGAAGATTGTCACATCAATGAAATCGAGTGCCAACTTTGATGAGACTGATGGAGAGGAAGTGGACCTTGACGAGGATGACACCGTTGGTGATGAACAGCAAGATTCTGTTGCTGTGGGCGACGACTCAGGCCAATGTGGACCTTCTGTCATGGGTGGTATTGAGTCTAACTTTGATGCTGGTGATGAGGATGACCAGTTCATGGGAGATGCGACAGCTCCAAGTCCTCAGGTACGCTGAACACTTTGCGCTCGCTTCCCCTCTTCCCCTCACTGAAGGCAACCTTGCAACGCTAGGTGCTGTCACTTGAACTCAAGAACTAGGAAGAGAAGTTGAAAGGGTATTCCAACGAGAACAAGACTGGCTTGTTCCGTTGCTGCATTCAGGTATTTATACTACTTACAAGTGCGCACAGACCAAGCTGTGTCTGACGGTAATTAACTACATGAGGTTAAGGCTATGAGTACATGAGGCTAAGGTGAGGTATAAAGGCTATGCGGAATGGAAGAGAAGCATGCCTTGTGTTTGCCATGAGGCGGTCTAGACTATGATGTCATATTATGTAATGCAGTGCAGACTATTGTAAGAGAAAGGACTGAGCACTTATGGTACATTGTGAGCGCTCTGGACTTGTTGAATCAGAAGTGAAAATAACAGGCGCTGTAGGCGCTTAATCTAGTGACGACTGCTAGAATCGCAACATTACCCCCCTTCTAAGGAGGAGATTCCAGATCCTCGGAGTCACTAGGCCATTCTTCGGCACACTCCAGACTAAAAATAGACTCTACTTCTGATTCTTCATCATCGTAGACCAGTTGAATAGCTTTGCTATGATTCAAATCAAAGTCGTTTAATGCCTCTTGTGCGTTCGGACTCTGGGTATCCCTTCCAGTGGACCAAGTACTGATATCCTCTACCTCGTTTTCTTCAATCAACGATGAATTCTACCTCGTGCTCCTCTGTTCCTTCATCATTGACCATTAATGGACCAGGGTGTATGATGGGTTGACCTTCTAAGGGTTCTAGATAGGGTTTTACCCTTGAAATGTTTACCGTGGGATGTGCACGGCTGCTTTTAGGCAACGCCAAGGTTACAGCATTTTTGTTTTTAATATCCGTAATCCCGTACGGTCCGATCCATCGATCGTTCAGTTTTGGACACATTCTAGACGGGCCAAGAGATAGATATTTGGAAGAAAGCCACACTTGATCTCCTATCTTGTAGGGGGGTGCTTCCGATTAGCATTTGAAAGTCCAGTTAGGTTCGGTTTATTTGCCTTTTTTGGCAAAACCGAACCATAACCAGTTTTCAATTTCAAGGAAATGCAGCCATAACCGAACCGAACCGTTGAAGACTGGTTATAATTGGTTATAGTGCGGTTATAGTCAGTTACAGGTCGGTTACTTGAAAACCAGTCACCATGCTTCTTCAACATGTTGCGTAGTACATAAGTTCTAGTGTGCAGAAGCAATCATGCAACGCACACGATCGAGGCAACTCACACAAACAATGACCAGGTGAGTACATCCTCATCCTACTCCCTTCTTCACAGCAGTGATGCACCTGCAGCGCGTCACGGCTAAACAGCGGTCACAGTGGCTAGTGTGTCACAGCGATACGCGGCATGGCAGACGCGTCGACCGCGCTGCCACCACCACCACCACCACCACCGCCATGATGACAACGAAACACAACAACTATGCATCGATGGTACCACATTACCAAGCCAGCGAGGACACGACAACAACAACAACAACATCACCGACATGCCACAGCAACTGCAGTGACAGTGACGATGACGATGACGCAGCGGCCCGGCGACCACAACTGGGACAACAACAACGGTGACGACCATCGCAGCAATGGCAACGATGACGATGTGCCACAGCAATGGCAATGGCAGTGACGACAACGATGATGACCACATCCCCCTCCCTCTTGCTCTTGCACTCGGCCCACCTGCACCCGCACCTGCACCTGCGCCCCTTGCTCTCGCCCCCGCCATCACATTACAATGAACCTAATGGCGACGATGAAGACGATGACGTTATTGCATCATATTATCGTCGTCGTCTCACCCCTCACTCTCGGCCTACCTCCCACTCCCTCCACTCCCTCTTGCCCACACCCACACCCCTCCCCCTTGCACCGCAAGAAACGTGATAGAGATGGTGATGACAAAGATATCATTGCATCATGTCGTTGTCGTCGTCTCGCCCCTCACCTCCCTCTTGCACTCGCATGCGGCCCACCACCCCTCTCACCTCTTGCCCTTGCCCTCGCACCGCAACGCACACATCGGAGACAACAACAACAACGACAAAATGCGTCATCGCCATCTCGCTGCTCTTGCTCTCGGCCCACCCCCCCACTCTCACCTCTCACCCCCGTTCTCTCTCTCTCCCTCGCACCACGCACATGGACCCAACCAGGATGACAACCCCAGGCCACAATGCCGACGCAGACAACGACGATAACAACAACAACAATGACAGCAACGACAACAAACGACGACATGATGCCGACACAACGCCAACTGGCGACACGGACAACGACGCAATGACTACGATGACACCACGATTGTTACGATTTGCTTGTTTCTTTTTCTTGTTCTCACTACGGACTACCGAGTCTCTGCGTTCGAACCACGCTATGACCTGTTTCTTTTCTTCTATGATGACCTAATACCCATAACCCTACCTTAGTCATCATTTCCTCCACATGACTCATTTTATTTGTAACCATTACTCATCCGCAGTCATTCTGACTCAGCTTCTGCACTGCGGATTACTCATCTCCCTTCCACCATGTTCCATGGTGTTCCATCCGCTTATTCAGACTCCGCCCTATGTACTATATAAACCCCTACCTACTCTCCGTATTCCCTAAGCTAGATCTCCTCTGTACTTCACTATACTTCGTCTCTTGCAATCTAGCCCATTCCTTGTCAACCCTTCAGTGGGAAGTCTCCTTGAAAGTCCTCGTCCTACTTCTGAGTGGACACTCTCGACTTGTAATCCTCCACTTGATTGGATTACCTTCGTCTCGACATTCGATCGAGCGATACCTGCGGTCGTCACCCTCGACGACACCCTCGTCTCTCGTTGCGACACTTGATCGTAACGTCACCTTCGTCCCCGTCACTGTCGTTCTGACAGTATCCGTGTCCTCCCGCGTTTTCAGAGGCTACGCTCGTTCCTACCTGGACCAAGCGTAACAACGATGACGTGATAACAACCACCACCACCACCCCCACCAGTGTGCGACGACGACACAACGCCAACTGGTGACACAGATGACGAGGTGATGACCATGATGACACCACGACGAGGCGACAATGACAACGACATGACGACAACCACCACCACCCCCACCAGTGTGCGATGAACGAGGTGACGACATCATTGATGATGACACGACGCCAACGCGACGCCAACTGGCGACACAGACGACAAGGCGACAAACCACCACCACCACCACCAACCCCACCACCCCCACCAGTGTGCGACGACGAGGCAAAGACAACGACGCAATGACAACCACCACCACCCCCGCCACCCCCACTACCACCACCAGTGTGCGACGACAAGGCGACGACACCATTGACAACAACAATATGATAATGCCGACATGTTGTGCCGAACAGTGGTAGTGGATGGTAGCGGGTGATGATTAAGGTATAATAGCATGAAAAGTTGTTGTATGTAGCAATCAATAGCCATCTAGTGCATCGTACTCTACAAGTAATAAGGCTGAACAATAACCAGTTATGACTGGTTCATAGTTGGTTTTGAATTTTTGCACTTAACCTATGACTGAAACTGAAACCGAAGATGACCGACTATAACTGACACGGATGGTTCGGTTATGATCGGTTATAGTCCGGTTTGGTCACGGTTTTTTCTCAGTTATGTAACTGGACTTTCAAACGCTACTTCCGATCTATGACGGTCAATTTGTTCCTTGATCCGTTCTCTAGTTTTTTCCAAGGCTCGCTTGGCAGCTTCCTGATTCAATCGGATCTGAGATACTAAGTCCACGGCTGAAGGGGCTTTGGACGTAACAGGTTCGAAACCAAGTCTAGGCTTGAAGGTTTTGTTCACTTGGAACAGAGAAAACCCAGTGGCTGAGGACTGAGTGTTGTTGTACGTAAACTGGGCAATAGCTAATAATTCTGCCCATTTATCTTGTTTATCTAGAGTGTAGAGCCTGAGGTACTGCTGGAGCTCTCTATTCACTCTTTCGGTCTGACCATCAGTTTGCGGATGATAAGCCGTTGACATTTTTCTTTTGATGTTCAACATCCTGCAAAGATCCTCCATTACAAATGAGGCGAACTGTGGTCCTCGATCCGATACAATTGAATCTGGTAGTCCATGGTGTTTCCAGATGTAGTTCATGTACAACTTGGCTGTTCCTAGTGCCATTATCTCTTTCATTGTAGGGATGAACATGGCTTCTTTCGAGAAGCGATCTACCATGACTAAGATTGCGTCATAACCCTTGCTCTTGGGTAATCCTGTGACGAAATCTGCGCTAACCTCTTTCCAGGGTCCAGCTGGAACTTCTAACGGCATTCCTTTACCGCTAGGCATTGTATTACTCGGCTTCATGTGAGCACAAAGATCACAATGATGTATGTATTCTTTGACGTCATTCTTCACATTAGGTCAATCGTATGATCGCTTGATCAGCTCTGAAGTCTTTTCCACACCTTTGTGACTGGCTAAGAGATGGTCATGGAATTGTGTGATGATTTGGGTCCTTAATGACTGTGGTACCCATACTTTGTTGGCGTAGTGCCATAATCCGTTTAGGAGGATCGATCCATCTGGTCTATCTACTTTTTTATGTGCTTCCTTTAGGTTATCCTCTAGGAAGAGCATTTCTTTTTTATTTTCTTTGGCTTCCTTTACGTTATCCTCTTGGGAGAGCCTTTGAATCCTATGTGGCGGAATCATAACCATGTCTTTATTATCTTTTTCTATTCCTATCATGTGATCTGCCCCTCTCGAAAGGGAATCTGCCTTTTCCATCGAGGTGCCTGGCTTATTGACTAACTTGTAATCAAATCTGGACAGGTACAGACACCATCTCGCTTGTCTACGTGAGAGATCTTGTGACTTCATGAAGTACTGGAGATTTTTATGATCGGTCCAGACTTCGAAAGGGTGTCTAGCACCTTCCAAGTAATGTCGCCGGGATTCTAATGAAGTAATAATGGCTAGCATCTCTTTATCCGCTATGGGATAGTTTCGTTGTTCAGGGGTCATTTTGTGTGACATGAACGCTACTGGGTGCCACTTGTCACCCTGCAATGTTGAAAGCACGCCTCCAACTGCGAAATCCGATGCATTGCATTCTGTTACGATTCATAAAGGACCCCCATTTCTTTTCTTGTCTTTTCCTTCTCTCTTTCGCCCACTATGTTCCTCTCTCTCTTTATTACCGCTTTCATGTATACTTAGTCATCCACAGCTTCTTATTGTTCTTATTGGTCCCTGCTGCAGATTACCTATTCATTCCACCACATTCCATAGCATTCTATGGCACCACTTTTACCAACCAATCATGGTTGTTCTTATTGTTCTTTATTTCACTTATAAGTAACTCGATGTTGCTCTTAGTATCTTTAACCTTGACCTCCTCAAGTATCCTCCTAGATACGTCTTGGAATATATCCTTTACTCCTTGAACTCCCTGCGTGACCTCGTCCTGCACCTGAAAGGACGCTTCAACCTCTAAGCTCTTAACTTAGCTTTATAGGTTGTCTCTGCTGCTCTCAGAACCTTGTCTTCGATCCCTCGACCCTCGAAGAACTCAGTCATCTTGATCCCTTCGATCCTCAAGACTCCCCTAGCCTTTGTCCCTTTTCTCCAAGACCTTCTTCTCGAGGCTGTGCTTGTTCTTACCCAGACCAAGTGTAACACATTCTACTCGGTAGGTAGCGTAATCATCTGGATATGCCAAAACAGGGGCTGTTATGAAAGCCCTTTTAATATTTTCAAAGGCCTGCTTCTGAGCGTCTCCCCAGCTCCATGGTTGATCTTTTTTAGTCAGTTCATGCAGTGGTGCTGCCATCGAACTGTATTCTTTTATAAATCTCCTATAGAAGTTGGCCAGCCCTAAGAAGCTTCTAACTCCTTTGACGTTCAGGGGTGCTACCCATTCTGTAACTTCTTTCACTTTGGTTGGGTCCATCGAGATCCCTTCCGTTCCTACTATCATGCCCAGCATGTCTACTGACTTCTGTTCAAAGAAGCATTTTTCTGGTTTGACAAATAAATCATGTTTTCTTAGGCGTGCTAGCACTTCCTGAACTATTTTTCTGTGTTCTACCACATCTTCTGTTTTAGTGAAGATCATCAGATTGTCGATGTAGACTATTACGACGTCCGGCATATCGGCAAAGATGTCGTTCATCATTTGCTGAAATGTGGCGGGCGAATTGCACTGCCCAAAGAACATTACTAGCGGTTCGAATGCACTCCTGTGACACATGAACGCTCCTTTCCACTCATCTCCTTCTTTGATGCGGACATTGTTATAGCCCCATCGCAGATCCATCTTTGTAAATAACTTCAATCCCTTGAGCTTGTTGATCAGCTGTGAGATAAGAGGCAAGGGGTAATTATTTTTGACTGTCCCCTCGTTAAGGTAACGGTAATCCATTACCATCCTCCTTTTCCCATCTTTCTTCGGGATGAAGAACACCGGCAAAGTTTGTGGTGACTTCGAAGGCCTGATATAGCCTTTGCTTAATTGGTCATCTATAAATGCAGAAACCTCTTCCTGTTCCTGAACAGAGGTAGGAATGATTCGTCCTTTCTTGGGTATGAAATCAGGCTTGAGATCTATGGCATGATCCCAAGGTTTCCTTTCCGGCATTCTTTCACTAGCCTTCTTCGAGAAGACATCTAAATAATCTCAGCACCATTCAGGTACCAACTCTAATCCCTCTTCGGTCTCCTGACCTTCCCTCTCTTCTACCTCTTTTTTCATTATTTTCTATACATGATATCCCCATTCTTCTTCCTTCTGATCCTATGCTAGCTGGAGATTTCTGCACTCTTCTGGGCATCGATTCATTTGAACCAATCCCTGTTCCCAATTGATCATAGGGTTATGGTGGACTAACCAATTGTGCCCTAGGATCATCTGGTTCTTGCCCAGATTGGTAACTTCTGCCGTCATCTTTTCCAGGTGGTTCTGATATCTAACCACGATCTCGGCTTTATACTGAATACTGCCGGCAGCATTGTGTGATCCATCCACGTTGTACACCTGTACTTCGCGGTCTAGCTTCTTTAGCTGGATCTGATTTCTTTTGGCTCATTCAGATCTATGAAAGTGCCATTTGCGCCGCTGTCTAGCAGAGCAATAGCTGATGTCTTTTTATTGTTTTGTTTTATTCCAATTTTTATGGTGAGCTCTCATTTTGGATTGATGGTCCTAACAAGACAGTCTTCTGGCCAAAGAAGCTCTTTTTCTTTGGTACACATGGAATTAAGCACCCTGTCCCGAGGGTCATGCTCTTCTGAGAACGCTGTGTCGGTTAATGTGATTTCTGGTAGGCTACCACATTGAGAAATCTGTGAAAAATCTATAAAGTTATCTGGTATGTAATCTTTATCTACTGCCATCCTAGCTAAGTCCCTCATATCGTAAAGTGGTTCTTTTTATTTTTATTTTTCTTCTTTTATGATGTTACGTATTACAGGAGTACTATCTAAAACAGAGAAATCTGAAAAAGGAAACGGGCTAACGCTATCTTGGTGTTGAGCCCTCAATTCTGAAGCAAAATTACTATCTTTACCTAATCTGCTGTTGTCCGTGCATGAGCTACTGCCCAGTGAACTCACGCTTCCTCTTTTCCCTGCTTCATGGCTTCTGCCACGATCCTGGCAATCCTCGTGTCCAGGGTTTCTTCTTCTTTCTCCTTATGGTTTGTTGAGGTGGTTGTCTCCACCGCACAAATCTTTCTTTTGGAACAGTCCTGACGGTGGAAGCCGCCGAACCATCCGCATTCAGAACATTTGATCTTAGGAGCCCTACACTCCTTCGATCGGTGACCCTTTTTGCCACAGTTCAAGCAGCCCTGAGCACTGCCTGCCGTGGAGATGGTGTCTATCTCCATTGAGTTTGGATCCCTAGCCCTGTTGGGATTATAAGGGGTGGGAATTTTGCTACAAGTCTCGAATGACTTAATAGCTTCTGCATATGTTGGAGTTCATACGCTCACATCCGTATTAGGTAGCTTACATAAGCTATCCTTTTTACTCGCTCATCAGTGTACTGTACCTCAGTTGACTCTAACCACAGTCTACTGAGGTAAGACACACATTACTCATTACTGTTACACATACTTACTCTACTGTAGACTTACTCTTGTCTACAGGTAATACTAGTTGACTCTAACCACAGTCTACTGAGACTTACTCTCGTCTACAGCATATTCTTGAATAGTTGTTATGTAGTCCGCAACATTGTCTTGCCTTTGTTTATCCAGGAAGATCGGCTTCATGATCTCCGCCTTGATCTGCTGTTCTAGGAGAGCAATGCCCATTGCATCTCCACACATGGCTTGATCGTAATTGGCAATCCACCTGGTAAGGAAAGTTTGTGTTCTCTCCTTAAAACCTTGTTTCATGGACATTAGCCTTCTCACAGCCAAGTCCTTTTCGTTTCCCATGGTGAACCTCTGTCTGAGGCTCTTTTCTATAGTGGTCATGTCTGCCCAGACATAACCTTCGGCTTTTGTTTTCTTTAGCTCATTTCGAGCCCAGGCACCAGCGCCGTTTTCATCTTTTTCTTTTGTTGATCCAATGCGGACCAACACAGCGTAGGTTCTATGTTCGTCTTTCAGGTACGCTTCCCGATTCATCTTTAGGTAAACCTCCATCTTGGCCCACCATTCTTCGAAGCGATTATAGGCTCCGTTGAAGTTGCCAGGGTCCAGGACGATGGTAACTTTTTTGTTGACAGTCGTAGTGACCGTCCCTTTATCTATAGCGGTGTTTGCTTCGTCCGCCCTCATTCTCGCTACCTCTGCTTCGTTTTCTGCCCTTTCGAGCCGTTCTCTTAATGTCACATTGTCTGCCATCACTGTGGACAACTGAATGAACAGGGCAGCCAGTTGTTCAGCTATCTCGCTCAATGACATCTTGCGAGGGTATAGGGTTTGGGTGGATGGTGATGGTGGCGGTGGCTGCGTAGGGGTGTGCAGAGGTAGAGGTTGCTAAAGTGCTTTTTCCTTCTAAGGACTTTGCAAATTCGATTCTTTCGTGGTAGGGCCACGAATCTACTTCTTGGTAGTTGGAGACTGGGAGAATGGGTTCTTTTACTTCTTCCCACTCTGTTCTTGGTAGTGCTTCTCTGGTTGCACTAAAGTTTACTAAAATGAACTCGATAATGTCTCCTTCGAAGTCCAGTTTGACTGATTTATTTATCACGTGATACTCACTAAGAGACCAACAGTGATACTTTACTAGGGTGATACTCACGAAGAGACCAGCACAAAGTAGAACTAATACCTAAAAACACAAACTATACTAGTAGTGACACGAGCACCACACGCTTGTTGGCATGAGTCAAACGGAACCGGGGATGCCTGGCTACGGCACAGATTTAGGTCTGTAAGCCTGTATATCTTACGGAAGAAGTATATGATTCCGCTGAGCTCGATATCGGGTCTCAGTTCTGCAGTAGCCTCTCGTCCTACTGATCCGCTTGTAGTGCACTATCAAGGGTCCTAATGGTCCCAGCAACTTTATTCTTATTTACACTAGAGGGAATCTGTACCACAAAGTGATACCACCAATAGATCACGGTGAACGACCATATATTCAGCAGTGGGAAACTGGTTGCTTTCCAGTGAGGATAACCTAGTCAAGGGATTCCAGTTTACTTCTGGTAGTATGAAGGGTTCCCCTTAACTCTGGGGTCCGAGTATAACACAGCAGGTAGACACTAGTAGTCTTGTTCTAATGAAGGCAACCTTGCAACGCTAGGTGCTGTCACTTGAACTCAAAAACTAGGAACAGAAGTTGAAAGGGTATTCCAACGAGAACAAGACTGGCTTGTTCCGTTGCTGCATTCAGGTCTTTATACTACT
>JBBPME010000498.1:0-15316 GCA_038090155.1 Rossbeevera pachydermis
GATACATTATGGTACACAGTATATACAGTGAGGTGCAAAACTATTGCAATGCCTAATCTCAAACTGGGGCATGCAGCACCCCACAATCACCTGTGGGAATTCCACTTCACTTTGGTGGGAACAAATACCATACATACCATTGGCTACATTGTTATCCCTAGGGCCATGTGATTTGGTTCACACACTCCCAAGATACATCCATTTCAAAACAGCAATACCATTGCAATAGTTTTGCATCTTTTACTCAGCACATTGAAATCAAGTGTTATATGATTATGTTTGGTCATACAAACAAAGATACACATAGTAGGATCATGTCTGAGTTCAAAACAGTTCACACGCATCTTTGTTTCCAACCACAACCATCATGAGATCCACCTCTCCTATTTAAAAACACACCATCCTCTCTATGCTTGATGCTGGTCAATCTGCCAACTCTATTGCATCTTCTTCTGGTCATCATGTGTCTAACATATCCAGAATATGCTCCAAAGAGTGTTCTGAGCTTCAGAAAGTTGCTAGAGTTGGTTTAGGCAGTGCTGAAAGCAAAAGGAGACTATATCTGTTGGCAACAACCAATTCTATACAGAAAAGGCACTAAGTCACCACACAATCACAAGGCTCAGGAAGAGGGAGATGTTTAGGTTGGAAATCAACCAGAACAGACTGGAGTGTCTGGCTAGTACTGGCATTGTTATATACTACTATACATGTGTAGGCCATGAGCCATACTCTAGGGCAGGTGCTTAGTGAGCACTGACATATTGTGGGATAAACTACTATATATGTACTGCTGACTCACACATTTGTGAGAACAGTGGTCTAGAACTATGCAATGAGGTTATCATGCCTTTAATATGCACTAACCATGAGATCTGACATTGTATGGATCTAGACCGAGTCACATGACAAGATAAGATATGATCGAGTGTCTAGATGCGAGATAAGATTAGCGCGCGCATAGATAAGATAAGATAAGATAAGATAAGGTCTTTGGGCGCTAAAGCTAGGTTTCAATGAGGGTTGTAACAATACCAAGTACTGATAATATCCAAATACCCTTGTAAATTCAAACGCTTGGAAACCCTTTCCATGACATGGTTGTTTTAAAATGGATCTATCTCAATAGTGTGTTAACCAAATCACATGACCCTGGGGGCAATGTCATAGCTGAGAGTATGTACTATTTATAACTCCACCAAAGCCAACCAAGATTCTCACACTGCCTGGCAGTGTGCTCCACACATCACAGTTGAGGCTAACATGGAAAGAGTTTCTGAGGTCAGTGTAAATAGAGATGGGGACCAAACACTTGAATGAATTGGAGTGCTTCTGAGCCTAGAATGCCAATCTCATGGCCCTATAACATGGGCATTAGTACTCATGCTATATTATAATGGATAACCTTACCTTTGCTCAGTTTTGGAGAAGCTCACATGTTCTGAGGGCAGATTGGATCATAAGGTAATGAGAAGAGTGAGACAGCAGGCTGATAGCTTCAAGCCAGTAGGCAATATACCCCTTGATGAATAGGGCAACTTCATTCAACACTTCCTGAGTTGGTTCAATGGCTTGGAAATGGTCCATCCAGTATTGACAAGGGTAAACCAGGTGAGGGGGCAGGGCCTTGTTCACTCGAATCATGAGGTCTGGAATTGCAGAATTAAAGTCTCGAGAATCCTTGAGTTCACAGATATTAAACCTAAGACTATTTTGCATGCATGTAAGCAATGCTCGACCAAGATAAAGAGAGTGATGGGGCTGGATGTTGACATAGAAGTGAGAACTCCGAGTTTCATCAAGTAAAAAGTCACGGAATGAGATATGGAGAGGTCGAATGGGCTTTTCTTGCTCAGCTACACCATCAAGCAATGACCGCATATGTTCAATGATAGCCCTCAGCTGAACCTCCATGTCTCTACTGGAGGGGGAAAGAGCCAAAAGAGATGTCAGAGAGAGTGGCTCTTTCAAAGCAAGCACGGTAGCCATAACATGTCGGAATGATTCACGAGCCTTGCCATTCATACATAGTTGATTTAAAGTGGTTCCATAGAGCGGGTCTAGGAGGCCGCCACCATCTTTCTGCAAAACCATCTCGAGCCGCCCATATAGACTGAGTTCGATATTCCCAAAAAACCGTTGATAAAGTTGCATGCAGACGATATCCATTGGAAGAGGTGTTGGGAATGAAGAACAAGCAGACGGCACCACTCTTGGTCAGGCAAATATGTCTCCAACTCCTCGGAATGCTGATGGAGAGCACGACAGATGAACTTTTTGATATCGCCGTCAACCACATCTTCAGTGACGCTGCTCATTTGTTTGTGGACCAAGTGAGCACCGGATGGAAGTGTACGGAGGATGTCGCTTTCCGGGCGAGCGGTGATGAGGAAGCGTATATGGGATGGGAATGAGTCCTTAGCAACTTCTTCAGAGATCACCTGCAAAAGTTCCATTCGACCAGCTCGATCATTGCTTTCGTCAAGGGCATCGATGACGACGATCAATGGCCCAATGGCATCCAAGTGGTTGCTAGGTTCGATGATCAACTCCTGGACTTGCTCAAATGGTGATGTAGATGTCCGAAGTGCTCGTTCTCCTTTGACAACTGCCCAAAGTGCGGATTTGTACTGATTATCATGATCACATAAGTCGCGTGCGATTGTGCTGAGCAGAGTTTTGGGATTCCGCACAGTAACGTCGGTGCTCGAGAAGAAATACGACGACCCTAGCCGCTTCTGCCGGTCGTAGAAAGCAGCAATCGAGTGAGCAACCGCGGACTTGCCCGATCCAGCAACCCCAGTAAGAAGGCATGCTCGTGGAGCCCCATCGTCTGCTTGTTGAGAACTCCCCAAATGTCATTCAGGAGAGCCTCGCATGTCCCTGGAAGGCATCCCTTCTCCCGCGCATACCGAGCACCGAACGCACACGGCATGTCGTCGAGGACAATGTATTCAGCTGTGTTCCACATGCGTGATCATTTGATCGCAGCATCGACTCGCCAGAATTACGGGTTGGTTGTACCGCATTCATCATGCGAACAACTGTGACATCAGATCGCACGGTAACCCCTTCCACTAACCCTACTTTTAGTTCTTGAAAAAATTTAGCGTAACTGTCGATCTTTGAGTCGATATCAGAAAGTTTATATTTTGCTGTTCGAATCCCTATAGAAGAACATTAAACCAGAAATCATGAAACTAATAACCACAACTGACAAAAGTTCTGGTTTTTCGCATAGTCAGCGATAAAGTATCCACATTCTGTCACTTGCCGAATCATTAGCGTAATGGTCTGCATGTGTGCTTTGATCACCTTCAACGGTTCAACGTCATGCACGAATGCGAAGGTGTCGTTCATCATGCTGGCCAAATGAATAACCTTTTCGTCCCGATCTTTCTGCTTCACGAGCGCCTAGGTGAAAAAGTCGTCATGGATAAGCGTAGACCCATATATCGAAAAAGACAACAACCTTGTTCGTAGCTGATATGACAGACCAAGCTAGCGATGCGATCGGATGGAGCTATGTGGCGTTTAGAGAGCGAGTAGACGATAATGAACGGCAAGCACCTCTGTGATGCTGGCCACGATGTTGTTAAAGAGTTCTATCTTCTCCAATAAATCATCCCAAGTGCTGAATGTCTCTACCTGACCAGTGGCCATTGTGCCAGCATCGACAACGGAACCCAAGATGCCGATAGCGGTGATGGCGTCTGCAGCCTGAAGATCGTCCCTATTGTCGTTTCCGCAGCACTCAACGACCAAGGTTAGCCCGAGGGTTAACCCAGAAAGTTTGGATCCATCAGAGGTGTTTATGGAGAAAGATTGAGCCTCGTGAGGTATAGTGATGAACATGGACGTACAAGAACAATATATCGTCGGGTGGGTTGTAGTAGTAAACTTGCAAAACCAAGAGAGACAAAAAATCTTCGACGCCAGCAGGATTCGAACCTGCGCCCTCAAAGAGGAACAGATTTCTAATCTGTCGCCGTAACCACTTGGCTATAGCGCCTTATGGTGGGATGGTTATGAAGTATGTAAGGATCCAAGAGATGATGTAATCAGCCAAAGATACGCTCCAAGCTTCATTCATTTTCCGTCAAAAATATGTTGGCCAGTCGTCGTCTTTCTTTCTTCTTCGCTCGCTATTCTTCCACTTCAAAACATTCCGATTCGATATTCACCACACCCGAGTCGCCTTGGGATCACGTATTTTCCGACGTCGAACCCGCCAACCCGCCAAGACCCTCTGCCGCGCATCGAATCCGTGCCCGCCTCAGCGATGGCTCTGCAGTGTGTAGCAAGTCCCAGAGCCCCGGCAGTCCCGATGGCCAACGCTCCCCCACAATTCCCACCCCCCTTGTGCAGCGCGCGTCCTCTGGGCCAAGACGTCAACGCGCGTCCCTCACCGCCCGCGAGATGAGCGTGTTTGACGAGATGTTTGACCTTATATTCAACGCCGTCTCGGCCAAGGACGGTGCATCTCCTGGTCCCGGTTCGTCTTCTGCGCCTCCCCTTGCCTCCGCCTCCAGTTCCTCGACGCCCTCCTTTTCGTTTCCCGGCAAAGGTCAAAAACACACACCCAGCATAGGACGCACCAATGCAGGAGCACCGCTCAACGACTTATTCCGTACGCTCCGCCGGAACACCCCGCGCGTGCGGTGGACTAGCGCAATCGACGAGGAGCTCGACCGGAAGAAAGAGACAATGGAACTACTCGACACTGACCATGAACTCCTCCGCTGGGTCACATCCGAGCTATTTGGGGAGTCACAGCAGGTCTGGGACGAGGAGGCGCGGAAGGCAGTTGCTGCTTCGGGCGTGGCCAAAGACGGGCGAGAAAATCCACATGATCCTATTGCGGCGACTTTCATGAATGGACCCTCATCCCCGCCATCATCTACCTCATCCCCCTCATCTGGTTATCATTCCATCTATCCCCACCTCATCGCACACGCCATGCGGATCTTCCGGACTACTTATTCTAACCCATCGCTCTCCCTCGCCATCTTTGACCATGCTGCGCGCCTCTCGATTCCGTCCTTTGTGTTTGGATGTACGGCGCCCGTGTATAACGAGCTGATCGAAGCAAAGTGGGCAGGGTGGGGCGACCTGGAAGGAGTGTGCACTGCGCTCGAGGAGATGAGAGCCAACGGTGTCAAGATCGACGGACGAACGCGTATTTTGGCGGAGAGCGTGAGGAGGGAAGTCGGGGAGGCACGGCCGGTCGAGTTTGTCGAGGCGGTCGGGGACGAGCATGCAAACCTGGACATCAATCCACTCGCACGAAGAGCCTGGGAGAAGCTTGGAGAGGTGGAGGTGATGAGGCTTGTCCATCGGATCGAACAGCTTGCGCTCCGTGATCGGTCTCGGAAACCGGCGGCACGGTCGCGGTCCAATGCGTACGACGAATCGTGGAAGAGCACTGCGCTGCAGGGTGCCGATGGTGATGGATGGAAATTCGATGGCTGGGAAGACAGCGCCGAGAAGAAGCAGAGGCGGAAGCCGATGTCTTCTACTGCAGACTCCCGAGCACCGGATAACTGGAATCTACTAGACAACGGGTCGGAAGAAGAGATGGCTTTCCGATAGCCTCGGTCTTGTTCAATGTCGTACGCCCCCAAGTATTTATACACTACCTCTCAATCATACCTCGAGTTGTGCCGGTCGTCTTTAGGATTGATGCAAGCGCGTTGGAGCCTACAAGCATTCACATTGGAAGGTACTATTCCTGATTACTATCTGCAACATGTACCACTGTGTCTCGGACTACTCCACCTGCCAGTACTAATACTGATCCAAGACCGGCGGTACGTTGACGTTCAGTTACTGATTTTAAGTGGCGACCAGAGCCGCAGAGACGGCTTTGCAAATACAATGTGACGACTGAATGGTTTGAAAGTTGCATGGCAGGACAGTATGAGTGGGCTCTAGGGAGGAAGGCTTCTTGTTTATGGGAACAGACAATAACACAACCTGCCCCTTTCGTTCCGAAAATGTCGTCAACAATCTTCGACATCCAATAGACTCAGGCACACGTGCTCAACGAGGTCAAAGAACGGTAGCCCTCTGGTGAGAGCTTTGGCGTGCTCAAAAGCATGCCGTGATGATCTGACCTCGATGAGATAACCGCACATCATGCATCACATGTACACTTGTGCCACGGCTGTTGACATAGACCCCATATGTATATTCACCTACTTATCTCAATCGCATAAATACAGTTGAGTATGAATCCAATTCCATCATTGGCCACGGTGGAAGTACTGAAGATGGCAAAGACAGATATCAAATATATGGGAGAATCGACAAGGGCGAGAATCATGGTGTGCATGTGCGCTTTCCGAGGGAGGGAGCGCGAGGCTCTGAGCAAGGACAAACGAAAGCGGGTGTGCTGGGAACCATTATGGGTCACAGTGACAGCCATAAAGAAGACAATGAAAGGTAGGCAACGAGACCGAACGTACTAATCCAAACTTGAGGTTGCCATTGGTGATCCAGGAAATGTTGCAATGGAAGGATCCGCGCTGGGGATTTGCAACAGGTCGAGACCTCAAGGCCCTTGAGGCTTCAAACTTCAAACTCTGCAGTCAGCAATAAGATGAGCCCTTCCAATACCTTTGAGAGATCGAGGCACACAACCAGACTGAAATCATGCACGTAGAATTCCTGCACTCATAAATGCGGTGTCTCGAACATGTATGCGAGAATTCTAGCTGGTTATAACTGTGTGCTATACAGTGCATGGGAGCTCATATTTCGGGAAAGCTCGGAGTCTTGCAAAATGGGAGATAAATCGATGACTCCTGGTGGTAAGTGAGGGGGGCAACATTGGTGACATACCGTGACGCGTGACAGCTACCGCATGAATAGCTTACATAATACACATTTTAGGAGCCTCACTCTCACCGCTGGCCACCATTGTCCATGCAATAATAACATTGCACTATGCACTCTGCACTACTCATCAATGAGATTCTTTATCTTATTTTTCTTCACCTGTATTACCCTCATTCAGAAGGAACCTTCAAGCCTATAAAATCAGCCCCATGTGGCATGGTATCCTCCTGACACTGCTAGCAACTCTGACCTTGTTGCATTGGCTACTACATGTCAAGTCTTCAAAGAACCAGCCCTGGATATACTATGGATGAAGCTTCAGAACCTGAGGCCACTAATATGGTGTAACCCTGGTCTGTACAATTGCCTTCCTGCCAGAGGATATGACAGGGTGAGATACTGTATGTACTTAAGGTTTCTGTATGTACATATGACTTATTTGGTATAGACTTATATGTTCAACAGAAAGCTGAAAGAAACTGAACTGGATAGAGTCAAAAGATACTCAAGTTGTGTCCATTCTGTATCCATTGGCTTTGATGGTGCTTGTGTTGACATTGAATCTCTCATCCATGATCTTTCTCTGGAGTTAATGTCAGGTCCACTCTTCCCAAATCTTTGCCACCTGGATCTTATAGCTGACAACAAATATCTTCCCCTAGTTTACCATATTATCTCTCCAAGCATAACATCACTCAACCTCTATCCAAATCTTTCATCACACAGGGCTTTGATTTCTTCACTTGGATCACTCTGTCCCAATTTGAACAAACTTCAAATATTCTTTCATCCAGTCCCTGCTGAGCACATTATCCACCAAGTTTTTCAGTTTTGGACACACTCCCTCCAAGCTGTGTTTCTCTCCAATTATGACTTCAACTTCAATACATTTGTCTGCCTCTCTCATATGCCCAACTTGACTTCAATTTCATGCATTGAAGGTGACCTTAGCAACGCTAGGTGCTGTCACTCGAACTTAACACTAGGAATAAGGGGTTTGTTGAAAGGGTATTCCAATGAGAACAAGACTGGCTTGTTCCATTGCTGCATTCAAGTATTTATACTACTGATACATGCGCACAGACCAAGCTGTGTCTGACTAATGCTATGCTAAGGCTATGTGTACATGAGGCTAAAGTGAGGCAAGGCTATGCGGAATGGAAGGGAAGCATGCCTTGCATTTACAATGTGTTTGTCTAGACTTATGATGTCATATTAGGTAATCAAGGCTGTGCTAAGATAAGATAAGGACTGAGCGCTTATACTACATTGAAGGTGCTTTGGACTTAGAGGAATTTGATAGAAAAGTATAGGTGCTATAGGTGCTTAATCTAGTGACGACTGCTAGAATCACAACATGCATACAACCTTCAGTGTCCCACCCAGACATATTTGGCCATGTGCTTAGATTTTCTACTCTGAAAAATATCCACATAAAAGAGAAAGGGTTTTTTGTTGGGAAGCTTTTCACTGTTCTGCAACTTCCAGTAATCAAAACCATACATGTGGTTCTATCAGATCAAATTCCTCCAAGGACAATATTGGCTTGCAGGAATTCTCAATGGGAATACAACAAATTCAGGCCCATAGATTACATCTTACTGTTTGCTCTGTGTTACGCTTGGTCCGGGTAGGAACAAGTGTAGCCTCGAGAAGAAGGTCTTGGGACAAGGAGCAAGAACTGAGGGAGTCTTGAGGGTCGGAGGGATCAAGACAACGAGGTTCTTCGAGGGTCGAGGGATCGAAGACAAGGGGTTGAGAGCGACAAAGACAACCTATGCAGCTTAAGTTAAAAGCTCAGAGGTTGAAGCGTCCTTTCAAGTGCAGGACGAGGTCACACAGAGGGTTTTAAGAACAAGGGATATATTCCAAGACGTATCTAGGGGATACTCGAGGAGGTCAAGGTTAAAAGATAACTAAGAGCGATGGGAGTCGTTTATATGTAAGAAAAGAACAATAGGAATGGTTCTGATTGGTCGATAAAAAGGTGGTGCCATAGAACACTATAGAATGTGGTGGAAGGAGTAGGTAATCCGCAGTAAGAAGCATTAAGAAGCTGTGGATGACTAAGTAATACACATAAGCGGAGGTAGAGAGATAGGCATAGAGGACGAAAGGAGGAACGAAGAAAGAAAACAAGCAGGGGGGTCCACACGAATCGTAACATTACCCCCTTGTTAGACAAAACGTCACCGATGTTTTTACATCCTTGGGGACCCAGTCATGTTGCTAATGGCGACGTCGTCATACTCAAATGGTTCGTCATCATCAAGGTTCCAGGTCTTGGCATGGTCGTCTTCCCACCTTTGATTTCCTTCAGTTTGGTGGTCCCACCAGCGGAATTCTTCCTGGACTGGAGAGGGAATTCGAGAAGGAGGTTTATGATAAGATGTTTGGGAGGAGGAGGCTGAGGAGAAGGATCGAGAACGACGAGGGTGGTGACGAGAGTTAGGAGGGGGGATAGGGAGAGGTCGAGTAGCGGGACAGCGGATCTGCGGATGGCCAGGAGCGGAAATAAGGCAGATGGGGCAATGGTAGTCTTCGCAGTTGACCCTCTTGTGGCCACGACGATGGCATGTATAGCATGTGGATGGATAGTCAGGATGGTGGCGAGGAAGGACTACCTCGTTTCCATCTAGGAATGCCTGTCGTTCAGCTTGGTCGAAGTCTGCTTCTACTCGAGCAAGAACTTGTTCTTCCTCAGGATCTAAAGGGGAAGAACTGGCTGACGGAGTGGTGGGGACATCTGGGGAGTCATCCAAGAGGTCTGAGTCAGTGATTAGGGCATCTGCAAGTCTATCGAGTAGGGGGCGACGAGGTTGGCGAAGGATGTTATCAGCATGGAGGAGGGCATCGACCATGCCTAGCTGGTCTAAGAGAGGAAGTAGGGCGAGAGCCTGGGTTTTGGCAGCTTCTTTTAGGATAGTGACGAATAGACGGATGAAGGGGTCATCAGTCCTCAGGAAGGAGGGGGGAATGCGATCAGCAGCGATGGATAAACGAAGGTTCTGCATAAATGCTTGCCTGGCGAGATGGAGGGGGGAGTCGGTGTCGATGAGGAGCTCTAGGGTAGGGGCCAGGCGAGGGTCACGGAGCTGAGAGTCGATGAGATGAATGTTTCCTTCTTCAGAGAAGGAGAGGAGACGACGGGCAAAGGGGAGATCCATGGGGGAGCCAAGGGTAGGGGAGTTCATTATTTTCGAAGGGATTGTTTAGCGACGAATGGTTGGTTTGTTGCTGGGGAAAAAGACAGAAGGATGGCCCTTTTTGTAAGAGTCCAAAACTGTTGTGGCATGTTTGAGCTCTTTCTCAGGTACCCAGGAGTCTTCTTCGGCCGAGTAACCCTTCCATCGGATCAGGAAGTGGCGCTTCTGTGGTGGCCCCTTGTGTCGTACAATCTTCTCGATTTCGTACTCTTCCTCGCCTCCTATGAGATCTGGAGGGGGTGATGGGAAGTTGGGTCCATAAACGAGGTTTTCGTGATACGGAGATAGAAGAGAAGCATGGAACACGTTATGGATGTGCCAAGTCTTGGGGAGGCGGAGTTTGTAGGTGATTGGCGAGAGAACATCAGTGATAGAGAAGGGTCCTTCTCGCTTAGTTCCAAGTTTTGGGGATGCTAAGGAACGTCGCAGGTTCCTAGCTTCTAGCCAGACTTTGTCTCCCTTAGAGAATGGTTTGAAGGACTTGGTGGATCGAGCCTTCATTACTTGACGAGCTAGTTCATGGGCAGCTAGGGCTTCGTCTCGAGCAGCAGCGAGTTTTTGGAGTCTTGCTTCGACGGCAGGGATGTTGGACTCGGAGATTACTGATGGGAAGGAGCGGGGTTCATATCCCATCATGAGAAAGAATGGGGACTTCCCTGTGACGGAATGGGGGCGGTGATTATGGGCAAATTCGGCATGGGAGAGGTGTTCTGCCCATCCGGTGGGGTTGTCATGACAGTAAATGCGGAGGAACATTTCTACCTCCTGGTTAACTCTTTCAGTTTCTCCATCGGTCTGAGGGTGGTAGGCAGTGGATAGGGAGAGGGTGTATCCGATGAGCTTTGCAAGTTCTTTGGCGAAGGCAGAGGCAAACTGTGGGCCTCGATCAGAGATGATTTTATCATAGAGACCAAACCTGGTGTAGACTTTGTGGAAGAAAAGATTGGCTATTCCTTCCGCAGTGATGGTTTTCATGGTAGGGCAAAGAATCACCCCCTTAGTAAGCCCATGGTCGACCACGACCAATAGAGAATCGAAGCCATTGGAGAGGGGAAGGTCTGTGATCAGATCGCAGGAGACTTGTTGGAAGGGGCGAGAGCAGGAGGAGGCGATGGGGTTGAGAGGAGGGGTAGTGGGGTGGGTGTTGACCTTGTTTTGTTGGCAAGTGGCACAACCCTCAACATATTTCCGGACAAAGTGGGCCAGACCAGGCCACCAGAACTCAGAGGCAACTAGTTGGCGAGTTTTGAGATACCCAGGGTGTCCAGCAGAGAGGTGGTCATGGGAACGAGCTACAATGGATTGGCGCAGCTGGAGGTCATTGGGAACATAGACACGTCCTTGGTAGGTAAGGATACCAGCATCAAATTGCCAGTCAGAGAGTCGAGAGCGGAATTTAGAGGGAAGATCACCCTCAATAGCACGAAGGGAGTCCAGGACAAGGGGGTCAGAGGAGGAGGAGAGGGCAATTTTGTCTGAGAGAGCAGTGTCGATAAGATTGATGAAGAGTGAGGGGGGAAGTAGAGTGACATTGTCATTGTCAGTGTCTGAGTCAGGGATGAGGTCTGGTCGGCGAGATAGGGCATCTGGGGCTGCAAGGAGTTTGCCAGGGACATGAATGAGCTTGAGGTCGAAATCTGCAATGTCCAGGAGCCAGCGAGCCTGTCGACGATTTAACTTCTGGGGTTGGCGGAAATAGGTGAGGTTCTTGTGGTCAGTGAAGACCTGGATGGGGAAGGGGGAGCCATGGAGGTACTGTCGCCAAGATTTCAGAGCGCGAATAACAGCAAGGAGTTCTCTGTCATAGATGTCATAGTTTCGTTCTGCAGCAGTGAAGGATTGGGAGAGGTAGGAACAGGGTTTCCAGTCACCATTGGTGTCAGTTTGAAGAAGGATGCCTCCAGTTGCATGCTTGGAGGCATCGGTGGCAATGGCAAAAGGTTTGGATAGGTCTGGGAGGGAGAGGATTGGTTCGGAAAGGAATGCTGTTTTCAGGGAGTCGAAGGCTGCTTGGCAAGTGGGGGACCAATCCCAGGGTTGAGTTTTCTTGGTAAGGTCGATGAGGGGGCGGGCAATGTTGGAGTAGTTTGGAATGAAACGACGGTAGAAGTTTGCAAAGCCAAGGAAGGACCGGACGTCTTTGAGCTTGGAGGGAGTGGGCCAGTCAGCAATTCCAGCTAGTTTCACAGGGTCCATGGCAAGGTGTCCAGGTCTGACGATCATCCCTAGATATTCTACTTCAGAGGTGGCAAAGTTGCACTTTTCGAGCTTGAGGTGGAGATCTAACTCCATCATGCGCTGCAGAACTCGCTTGGTGCGTTCTTCATGAGTGGCTTTGTCTGGGGAAAAGATCAGGAGGTCATCCATATAGATGACTAGCCATCCCTCGGCGATGAGGTCTCTGAACGAGTCATTCATGAAGCGTTGGAAGGTGGCAGGGGAGTTGGTGAGACCGAAGAACATGACTGTGGGTTCAAAGAGACCCTTGTGGGTGTTGAAGGCTGCCTTCCACTGGTGACCATCTTTGATCCTGACATTGTTATAACCCCATCGAACATCGAACTTGGTGAATACATTAGCTCCTTTGAGTTTATCGATGAGGTCAGAGATGAGGGGGAGGGGGTAGGCATCACGAGTGGTATGTTCATTGACATAGCGATAGTCCTGGCAGGGTCTGAGTCCTCCATCCTTCTTTTTGACGAAGAAGAAGGGAGATGCTTGGGGGGAGTTGGAGGGACGAATTTTCCCAGTTTTAAGGTTCTCCTCGATGAAAGCCTCTGTTGCCTGGCGTTCTTCAGGAGTCAAGGGGTAGGCTTTCCCTATCTTTGGAGTGAATGTTTCATCGAGGTTGATTTCATGATCATAGGGTCGAGATGGAGGGAGGTGGTCAGCGGATTCCTTAGTGAACACGGAGGAGTAGGCTGAGTATTCTGGTGGGAGGATGACTTTTGGTTTGGCCTTGTCTGCATCGATGGCCAGTTTGGTCGCAGTGGTGAAAGCTTTGACCATGGTGGAGGGTATCTGGGCAAAGCGTTGTCCACACTTGATTACCCTATTGATCAGATAGTGGGTTCGGGCTTGAGTGGGGAACCGATGGCCTGCCCAGTTATCTAGGTAGTCATAAAGTCGTTCATCATGGACAGGGTCTGAATCTATATGGCGGATGGCTTTGGCTGTGGAGGGAGGGGGGCGGAGTTTTGTGATGTGTCGGAGGTGGTCTTGGTTGTAGAGAGTATTGAGCTCATCTGCTTCGTCATAAGAGGTTCTAATGGTAACGGTTTTCTTGGTCCAATCGATTACTGGATTGATCTTTTGAAGCCAGGGTAGCCCAAGGATGACATTCTCTTTGCCACAGTGCATGACATAGAACTTGACTTGCTGGAGTAGTCCAGCAATGCGAATATAGAGGGAGCAGGTGAACTTTATGTCGCCATTCTTGTTGGTGGATTGGTCGACATTTCGAACTGGGATGGGTTGGTGAAGGCGTTCTTTTGGGAGGTTATGTTTATTGACAAAGTGCCAATCAATGCAGGAGACATCGGCTCCAGAGTCAATGAGGGCGAAGGTACTGACGTCTTTGAGATCACGAGTAGGGACGACGAGATGAAGGGGAATATGCATGGATTTCATTCGTTTATCGGCTACAAGTACATTGGTTTGGGATATGGAAGGGACCTGCGTCAGGGAGGGCTTCCGTTTTAAAAACCCGAAAGGGATACTTGGGAAACAGAGAGTTCTTCGTCATCCTCAATCTCCTGGAGGGACGAGGTAGATGGTTCTTCTTCGACTCTTCGGACTTTCTTTTCGAAGGGTTTGGTTGAGGGGAAGGTGGGACAGGTAGTGGCTGAGTGGCCACTTTTGCGACATCTAAAACAGAGCTTCTTGTTACAACTTGCCCCTAGTCTTATTCTTTCTCTTTCCCTTTCTATCGTTGTCAATGCTTATCACTATGCCTTCCTCTTATTGATCGTTTACTCGTCTTACTTTAGTCATCCGCAGTCTTCGTGACTCATCCGTAGCTGCGGATTATCAATCCTTACTCATCGTCCCTCGTCACCCTGCTTAGTGTATACTTACTCATCCGCAGTCTTCATGACTCATTCATACTGCGGCTGACACATATCCTTCGATCATGTTCCATGATCTTCCATCCCCTTGTTATATAAACCCTAGACACTCGTCCTGTAACACTAAGCTAGAGCTACTCTGTACTCTCAATCCACCTGCTCTTAGCCTCACTCTCTGAGCGTGTGCTCCTCGTCCCCTTTGAACCCTTAGAACCCTTCGTCGTCCAAGGCCCCCCCCTTCGACTCCTCAGTTCAAGCCTTCCTGTGACGCTTCGTGGTGAAGCTCTCGAAGCACCCTTAGTCCCTCGTTGTCCAAAGGTCTCCCCCTTCGGACCCATAAACCCTCCGTCGTCCTTAGGTGTCTACCTTCGGACTCCAACCCTTAGCCTTAGTACCCACAGAGTCTACTTCCGACCCTACCCGGGCCAGTCGTAACACTTCTGTTCAATGCAACGTTTCTTCTCTTGAGGGGTGAGCTTTGGAATGCGAATAGCATCGACATCCATTGCATTGGGGTCTTTCTCCGTTCTGGTGGAGGAACCATGGTGGTAGGGGACATAGGAGGGGTTGGGGGACTTCTTGTTGCGGCTGACAACGTTGTCTGCTCGGTTCCACTGGGTTTGGAAGTGGATTGCTTTGGAGTACCATGCTGTGATGGTGGTGGGGGGTGTGTCCATCGAGTAGATGCGACGCATGAGGGAGGAGATGAGTCCTGTAGAGAAGTATCCAATCAGGACATCGTCAGAGGTGATGCCACTAAGGGCGACTCGGTTTTGGAATTCAGAGATGTAGGTGGTGAGGAGGGTGTCTTTGGTCATCCTGGTCGAGGAGAGCCAGGCAATAGCATCTGCCTTGGTGTCCAGGTGGACGAAGGCAGTGTTGAACTTAGTGACTAATTCAGCTAAGGTTCCGAGGGAGGGAGGTTGGGTTTCGAGGGCTTGTGTCCTAAAGGTAGATGCCCAGGTGAGGGCTGATCCTTCGGTCATGTAAGAGAGGGTATAGGCGACTTTCTTCGCCTCGGTATCGTAGACAGTTCCATTGACCAGAAGGTACATCTGGACAGTGTTGATGAAGGTCTGAGCTTCAGTGGAGGAGCCATTGAAGGCTTTGGGTGCTCCTAGTCGGAGTTCTGTGGGTCTGGTGGTGGTTGACATGGCTGGGGGTGGTGAGGGTGATGGTGGTGGGCTGGGAGAAGGGGTTCGA
>JBBPME010000499.1:0-15267 GCA_038090155.1 Rossbeevera pachydermis
TAAGCAGCTCAATGTTGCTCTTAGTATCTTTAACCTTGACCTCCTCGAGTATCCCCTAGATACGTCTTGGAATATATCCATTGTCCTTGAAAACCCTCTGTGTGACCTCGTCCTGCACTTGAAAGGACGCTTCAACCTCTGAGCTTTTAACTTAGCTGCATAGGTTGTCTCCGTCGCTCTCAAACTCGTATCTTCGATCCCTCAACCCTCGAAGAACCTTGTTGTCTTGATCCCTCTGATCCTCAAGACTCCCTCAGTCCTTGCTTCTCGCTCCAAGACCTTCTTCTCGAGGCTATACTTGTTCCAACCCGGACCAAGTGTAACACCCTGCAGCTGATCATACCCTTGCACACGATGAAAGTTGTTGATACCCATGCCCTCATTGACAGCGGTGCAGACATCTCCTGCATCGACTGGGTGTTTGCCTGCAAACACTGCCTCCCCCTTGAAAAACTTGACACCCCCATCCTGGTTCAAAATGTTGACCAATCCTCAAACAAAAATGGTGAAATCCGCTATTCCTGTACCCTCTACGCCAATATTGAGGGGATCTCTCAAAAGGTCCTCTTCTATGTCATGTTCTGCGGCAAGGAAAACCTCATCCTTGGCCTCCCCTAGCTTCGCGCCACCAACCCCTCCATCGACTGGAAAGCCCAGACCCTCACCATTGACAAGTTCTGTGATCAATCTAAGGACTTGTACTCTGCCTATGTGGCAGACTCCCATCGCCACGACTCTGGCTTCCTCCCTCCATCCCCCACTCTGTTTAAACCTCCTCGGCACACCACCATCAAACCTGACACTCAGGACCAACTCCATTCCTATATGGACTTCGTGGATCCCAAAGCCTACCTGCTCAGGGCTAAGGAAAATTGAACCATCAACCATGTCATCCACAGTGTCTGTCGCTTTGCTCCCCTAGGTTCCCCTGTCTGCACCAAACTTACCTCCACAACAGAGCTCACTATGGGGGCCGAAAAGGCAAAACCAATCCCTGTCCTCCCCTCTGAATACTCAGAATATGCCATGGTCTTCTCTGAAGACATCTCAGACCACGTCCCCCCCTCGCAACCCTATGATCACAAGATCAATCTCAATGAATCCTTTGTCCCAAAAATTGGGAAACTCTACCCCCTGTCCTCTGAGGAATGGAAAGCCACCGACGACTTCCTCAAGGAGAATCTTCAATCTGGAAAGATCTGCCCTTTGAACTCCCTGAAGGCCTCTCCCTTCTTCTTCGTAAAGAAAAAGGGTGGCAAACTCCACCCTTGTCAAGACTACTGCTACGTTAACGAACACACTGTTTGTGATGCATACCCCCTCCCCTTGATCTCCGACCTCATCAACAAACTTAAAGATGCCAAGGTCTTCACCAAGTTTGACGTCCGTTGAGGGTACTGTTACATTTCATTGTTTCTTTCTCTTATTCTCACTACAGACTACTGAGTCTCTGCGTTCAAATCACACTCTGACCATTTCTTTTCTTCAATGACTAATATACCCATTACTCATCTACCTTAGTCATCATTCCATCATGACTCATCCACAGTCACCATGACTCATCCTGACTCATCCGCAGTCACTATGACTCATCATGACTCATTTCGTTTGTAATCCTTACTCATCTGCAGTCATTCTGACTCAGCTTCTGTGCTTCGGATTACTCATCTCCCTTCCACCATGTTCCATGGTGTTCCATCAGATTAGTCATCTTCATTCCCTTTGTACTATATAAACCCTTCCATACCTTCCATATTCCCTAAGCTAGATCTCCTCTGTACTTCACTGTACTTCGTCCCCTGCAATCTAGCCCCTTCCTTGACAACCCTTCAGTGGGCAGAAACCTTGAAAGTCTCCGTCCTACTTCTGAGTGGACGCTCTCAACTTGTAACCCTTCACTTGATTGGGTTACCTTCGTCTTGACATTCAATCAAGCGATACCTGTGGTTGTCACCCTCGACGACGTCCTTGTCTCTTGTTACGACCTTCAATCATAATGTTACCTTTGTCTTTACTACTGTCATCCTGACAGTATCTTTGTCCCCTCCCTTGTTTCACAGAGGCCACGCTCGTTCCTACCCGGACCAAGCGTAACAGGTACAACAATGTCCATATCAAAGACGGACACCAATGGAAAGCCACCTTCATTACTCACAAGGGGCTCTATGAACCAATGGTCATGTTCTTTGGCCTATGTAACTCTCCCACTATGTTCCAGCGATTCATGAATGACTCGTTCCATGATATGATCACTGAAGGTTGGCTCATCATCTACATGGATGACCTTCTAATCTTTTCCCCTGATGACGCTACCCACACGGAGTGTACCAAACGCGTCCTTCAACGGATGCAAGAACTCGACCTCCGTCTCTGCCTCTCTAAATGCAACTTTGCAACTAAAGAGGTCGAATACCTCAGCATGATTGTCCAACCAGGACAGATTGCCATGGATCCTGTCAAACTCAACGGTATTTCCTCCTAGTCAATGCCCACCAAAGTCAAAGAAGTTCGCTCCTTCCTTGGCTTCGCCAATTTCTATCGCTGGTTTATCCCGGATTACTCCACCATCACCCGCCCCCTCTTGGATCTAACCAAGAAGAACCTTGCCTGGTCTTGGACCCCTACTTGTGAACAGTCATTCCAAACTCTGAAATGACTCTTCCTTGAAAAACCTATCCTTTGTCTCCCCAACCTCTCCGCCCCCTTCACCATTGCTACAGATGCTTCCAAATATGCAACCAGAGCTATCCTCCTCCAAACTGATTCAAATAGTGACTGGCACCCCTGCTCGTACCTCTCCCAGATGTTCTCTGCAGCAGAATGAAACTATAATATCTATGATCACGAACTCCTCGCCATCATCCGTGCTCTCAAGACGTGGAGACACTATCTCCATGGTTTCCCTTTTCCAGTGCAGGTCTTTACAGACCATAAAAACCTCACATACTTCTGTCAGGCACAACACCTGAACCGCCATCAAGCCCACTGGCTCCTTGACCTCTCTGATTTCAATCTCAAAATCATACACATTGCCAGCAAACTCCTTGCTGGTCCAGATGCCCTCTCCCGTCGCCCCGACCTCTGCCCCAATGTCCCAGACAATGACAACACTGTCCTTCTCCCTGACTCCCTCTTCATTCGGCTCATTGACTTCTCCCTGAACAGTCACATTGCCTCCTCCTCGAAAGACAATCCCCTTGTTTTGCAGGCCCTTCAAGCTTTGGACAGTCACATTCCTCCTGAATTTCGGTCTTGTCTTGCTGACTGGCAATTTGAAGCTGGTGTCCTCACCTACAAAGGCTGTGTTTACATTCCCCCGGACGACTCCCTTCACCATTTCATCTTGGAACAATGTCATGATCACCTCACCACTGGTCACCACGGTTACTTAAAAACTTGTCAACTGGTCGCTGCTGAGTTCTGGTGGCCTGGCCTTGCACAATATGTTCGCAAGTACGTTGAAGGCTATGCTCTTTGCCAACAGAACAAGGCAAACACCCATCCTACTGTTCCCCCACTCTCCCCGATTAAATCTTCGTGCTCCCCACCCATTCCAACAGATCTCTCGTGACCTAATCACCAAACTCCCTGCGTCCTCTGGATTTGACTCTCTCTTGGTTGTGGTCAACCATGGACTTAGTAAGGGGGTAATTCTATGCCCCACAAAGAAAACCATCACCGCCGAAGGGATCACTTCCCTTTTCTTTCACAAAGTATACACTCGCTTCGGTCTTTATGACAAAATCATCTCTGACAGAGGCCCTCAATTCGCCTCCTCCTTCGCCTGAGAACTTGAACACCTCTTGGGCTACGACCTGTCCTTATCCACCACATACCACCTGCAATCGGATGGAGAAACAGAATGCATGAACCAAGAAGTGGAAACTTATCTCCGCATCTTCTGTGGAAGCAACCCCACCACATGGTCCGATCTGATCTCCCACGCCAAATTTGCACACAATCACCACCCCCACTCTGTCACCAGCAAATCTCCATTCTCTTTGATCCTCGGCTTTGAACCCTGTGCCCTTCCCTCGGTCATCTCTGACACTAATATCCCTGCTGTCAAAACCCGCCTCAAAGACCTTGCCACTGCCCGTGATGAAGCCCTCGCCTCCCATGAACTTGCTAGACAAGTCATGGCCTCCTGATCCAACAGACACTTTGTCCCCTTCACCCTCAGAGATAAAGTTTGGCTCGAGGCCAGGAACCTCTGCCGCACCATGACTCATGCAAAGTTTGCTCCCAAATGAGAAGGACATTTTACAATCACCAAAGTCCTATCTCTGATCATGTACAAACTCCACCTCCCCAAAACGTGGAAGATCCATGACACATTCCACACTTCTCTTCTCACCCCTTACCATGAGAACCCCGTCCATGGGAAAAACTTTCCTGCACCACCCTCAGAGCTTATAGAAGGTGAAGAGGAATACGAAATAGAACACATCCTGCGCCACTGCGGAACTCCATCTCGCCACATGTTCCTGATCCGATGGAAAGGATACCCTGCCGAAGAAGACTCGTGGATTGCTGAGTCAGAGTTGCAGCATGCGAAATCGCTCCTCTTCAGTTATAAAAACCTCCATCCCCTCGCTTTCCCTCTCTCCTCAGTCCCACCATCATCATCTACCAAAACACCACGTCGCCCCAAATCTTCTTGAAACTCACTATTCACCATGGCCATCAAATTTACTCCTTCCACTATCTCCTCTTCCTCGCCCTCCATCTCTTTGTCTCCCTTAGATACTATGTCCTCCATCACCCAGGCCGGCTGGAATAACCAGTCTGACTCTGACATACTCACCCCCATCTCCCTTGCTACCACTCCATCTGCCTGCCTCCCAGAACCAGTCCTGTCAGTCGATGTTCCTCTCTACACCAACCGTCTCAGGAATGACTTTTCCGACGATGAGTACATCCACTCGCTTAACCATCTCATCAACAACTCACACCTTGCCTCCTCCATCGCAGCCTACCTGGATATAGGCTCCCCACTCTACTCATTGTATTGCACCTACCTCCAATGTGAACACCTCACCCCTATCACATCCCACGTAACCATGCAAGCGCATGTTGGATTCATCGGATCCTTGCTCTTGACCATTCAAAATGAACTCTGTGGCGCCCTCTCTGTTGTTTTATATCAACTTGGCATGGGAGAATTCCTCCAGGACCTCGATTGATATTTCGCTGAACTGCATCATCAACAATGCATCCCATCCCCCCATATCCCATCCACATCATCATCACCCTTAGGAACTGAAGAGATCAACACTCTTGATCGAGCTGAAGCCCATTGGACTGGTAACAATGGTGACACTCCCATTCCCTGTACCCATCCTCATTACCATGAAGCCTGCTATCACTGCCACTGTCTTGGACACCTACACACTGACTGCCCCTTTTATCAATGTCCCACCTGTCTACGTTGGCAACCTGGCCACCCTCAGACACACTGCCCATTGAGACGTCCTCCTGGCATTCCATCCCCAGCTTCCTCCCCACAGTCTTCCCATTCTTCGCGATCCAGTAGCTCCTCCCGACACTCTAACTGTATGCGTCCCATTCCATCTCCTCGCTGACGCCATTCCCCATCTGCGGATAATACCTTGGTCGACAACGACCCTTGGGATGACACAGCTTATGCCAACGTCACCGGTTCTCCTGGCCCCTCTTACGGAAACTTCTAGTCCTTTACTGGTAGCTTGGATTTAGTAGGGGGGTAATGTTATGTTTCATTGTTTCTTTTCTCTTTCTTCACTTGTTCTCACTACGGACTACCGAGTCTCTGTGTTTGAATCACGCTCTGACCATTTCTTTTCTTTGATGACTAATATACCCTTACTCATCTACCTTAGTCATCATTCCTTCATGACTCATCCACAGTCACCATGACTCATCATGACTCATTTCATTTGTAACCATTACTCATCTGCAGTTATTCTGACTCATCTTCCATACTGCAGATTACTCACCATTCTTCCACCATGTTCCATGGTGTTCCATCTGCTTAGTCATCTTCATTTCCCATGTACTATATAAACCCTTCCATACCCTCTGTATTCCCTAAGCTAGATCTCCTCTGTACTCCCTTGTACTTCTGCACTTGTGCAATCTAGCCCATTCCTTGACAACCCTTCGGTGGGAAGAACCTCTGGAAGTCCTTGTCCTACTTTTGAGTGGACGTTCTCTTCATCCCTCATCTCATAACACTTCACTTGATTGTGTTACATTCGCCTCGACATTCAATCGAGTGATACCTGCGGCCTTCACCCTCGAAGGCACCCTTGTCCATTGTCTTGACACTTGATCGAGCCGATATCCTTGTCCTTGTCCTTGTCTACCTAATGACTCCCTTAAACCCTTGACCCACAGAGGCTACGCTCGTTTCTACCCAGACCAAGTGTAACAGTTCCCTTAGGGAACAAGACAAAAATGGAGCAGGTGCATGGGCCCACAACCAAATGAACTGAAGCAGATAATCAGGATAGTACCCTGATCCTAATACTATAGCGAACACTATCAAGGAAACCCTAATGTAGGGGTAGCAAGAGAAGGGGAAGTATGGTCAATGAAATGATCCAATGCTGTCACTAAGACAAGACAAGGAAGACTTGAGGAATAAGGTGAAGACTCACTAGTTACCTATTCTAATGCTGAGAGGGAAGACTAGGCACTTAGACAGCACACTAGATGATTGCTCAAGATGCAAAAGAACTGGACTGGGAATCTAGTTCTCCTGTGTGCCATGTATTTATACTATCAAGTACAAGGCACGGAACATGTAACTATGTCTATCCTAAAGTGACCATGTGTATGCCATGAGGTGTAATGTTACGACTGGCCCGGATAGGATCAGTCGTAGACTCAATGGGTACTGGGGCTAGGGGCTCGAGAGGCTTCAGCACAAAGCATAACAGGAGGATTTGGCTGAGGAGTCTGAAGGGGAAGACCTTGGGACGACGAAGGGCTAAGGGTGCCTTGAGAGCTCCACCACGAAGCATAACAAGAGGACTTGGTCTGAGGAGTCCGAAGGGGGATGCCTTGGATGATGAAGGACGAGGAGCACACGCTCAGAGAGTGGGCAGAGAGCAGATTGATTGGGAGTATTGAGTACCTCTAGCTTAGTGTACAAAGGTGAGTGTCTAGGGTTTATATAAGAAAGGGATGGAAGGTTGTGGAACATGACTGAAGGAGATGTGTCAGCCACAGTAAGGATGAGTCATAAAGACTGCGGATAAGTAATGGTACACTAAGCGGATGACAAAGCAAAGTGAGTAAGCATGAGTAATAGGGATTGGTAATCCGCAGTTATGGATGAGTCAGGAAGACTGCAGATGTTACGCTTGGTCCGGGTAGGAACGAGCGTAGCCTCTGAAAACGCAGGAGGACAAGGTACTGTCAGGAAGACAGTGACAAGGACGAAGGTAACATTATGATCAAGTGTCGTAACGAGAGACAAGGGTGTCGTCAAGGGTGATGACCGCAGGTATCGCTCGATCGAATGTCAAGGCGAAGGTTACTCAATCAAATGAAGAGTAACTAGACGAGGAATGAAGAGAGTGTCCACTCAAAAGTAGGATGAGGACTTCCAGAGGTTCTTCCCACTGAAGGGTTGTCAAGGAATGGGCTAGATTGCAGGGAGTACAGAAGTACAAGGGAGTACAGAGGAGATCTAGCTTGGGGAATACGGAGAGTAGGTAGGGGTTTATATAGTGTTGCGACGCTTTCAAGGAGCTATCAAGATAACCCTAGGTTAGGGCAAAGACAATAGATGAGGTAGTCAACGAAATGACTTTGACAATCAATGGCAATCGATGTCGAGGGAAGCTCGAAGGATAAAAAGTATGACTCAGATAGTCACCTATTCAATCAGGTTGGATAGCGAGGCGCACTTAAGCACTCTAGAAGCTACGCAATTGCCCAAAAGAACTAGACTGGGGGTCTAGCTCTACAATGGCCTAGTATTTATACTATCGAGAGCTATGCATGGACCATGTAAGTAAGTCTACCCTAAAGTACCATATGTTCGCCATGAGGCGCGAGGCTATGTACCATGATGCAACAATGAGGCAGAATGGAAGCTAAGAAGCATACCATGCGGCGGTCTAGATCAATAGAAGTTAATATAGAGCGGAGATGAAAGACATATGGTAGCCATGAGGCGGGCTAGACCATGATGTCATAGATAACGATAAGAGAGTCTGGACCATGACGTCAATGTGACAATGTGAAGAGTGAAAGGGAGGTCCAGACTATGGGGCACTGCCATGCTGACTAAGCAAGGCACCATCTAGGGCGCTAAAGCAATGGGCGGTTAAGCCAGTGAAGGCGCTAATCAAGGCCGATAAGATAATCTATGAAAGTGTCAATAAACGCGCGCTAAGATAAAGAGAAGACTAGAATGAGCGCTAGAGCGCTAGGGTTCCGGATCAAGAGCAATGGCTAGGGCTAGGGGTACCGATTAGGAACCATAGAACGGGGTTAGGGGCTAAGTTAGATTCCTGGAAATGGAGATCGTAACAGCGTCGGGTACGTCATGAGGATGCAGTGGAGTATGTTTAGCACGTCGGTCCACTTTCGTTCTTTGACATTTGTCGCATCCGGCTATGTATTGCGTAACGTCCTTGGTTATGGAGGGCCAATAATAATTCGTCATGATCAACTCTCTTGTTTTCCGTACTCCAGGATGACCCGCGAGGGGGTGATCGTGTTTCTGAACGAGTATTTGATTTTGTAGTGTTGAATCATTTGGAACATATAACAGACCCTTCCACTTGAGTATCCCATCGACTTCCGTCCAATGTTCTCGGCCTTCTTTTAGTCCTTGTCGCACGAATGGTTCTCGTAGACATTGCTTCTGACGGATTTGTTCTTCTACATCCACTTCAATCGCAGTCGAGGTGCGAATTAAAGCGTCTGGAAGTACGGTAATAGAAGCGTTGTCAATTTCCATCCCCCTCTTGTAATCTGGCCTCCGGGACAGAGGGTCCGCGGGATTCGAAGAGCCAGGTCTATGTGACAAGGAGAAGTGGAATTCCTGTAAGAATTGGAACCAACGAGCTTGACGCCGCGATAGATTCTGAGGTTGACGATAGAATTCAAGGTTCTTGTGATCGGTTAGGATGATGAACGGTTCGACAGCGTCGAGTAAGTAGTGACGCCATTCGGTGAGGGCGAAGATTATGGCGAGCATTTCCTGGTCGGCAGCATGATAGTTATATTCTGCCGTAGACAAGGACCTGGAAGTGTAAGCCACTGGTCGCCATATATCCTCTTGACGTTGGGATAGAATAGCGCCCACGCCGATTCCCGATCCATCGGTTTCCACCTTGAATTGTCCATCGTTTCGAGGCATCGCTAAGGACGGTGAAGAGCATAGAACATGTTTGAGTTGATCAAACGCAGATTGACATTCTGGCGTCCAATCGAACTCCTTAGTCTTAGAAGTCAGAGCGTTGAGGGGGCGGGCAATGATAGAGAAGTCTTTCACAAAGCGACGATAGAAGTTCAAGAACCCTAAGAACCCCCTTAGCTCTTTCTTCGAAGACGGGGCTGGCCAATCCGTAACTCCTTTGACCTTAACTGGATCCGTATGGACCGAGTTTTCGGAGACGATCAATCCGAGATATTCCGTTTGCGTTTGTTCGAATTCGCATTTGCTGGGTTTAAGGAAGAGGTTGTGTTCGCGTAGTAATTGTAAGACTTCACGCACAATCTTACAATGCTCGTCGAGGGAGCGCGTAAAGATCATGATGTCGTCGATATATACCACCACTTTCCCTTTAGCGATAAGATTTCGGAATATCTGATTCATCATCGTCTGGAAGGTCGCCAGAGAATTGGTCAACCCGAAAAACATAACGAGCGGTTCGTAAAGACCTAGATTGGTTCGGAAAGCAGCTTTCCACTCATTGCCCTCTTTGATGCGAACATTATTGTACCCCCAACGAACGTCAAGCTTTGTGAAGTATTTAGCTCCACGCAACTTGTCCACCAGTTCGTTAATTAACGGGAGAGGGTATCGGTTCTTTATGGTCACATCGTTTAGTTTACGATAATCTTGGACAGGGCGAAGGCGTCCATCCTTCTTTTTGATGAAGAAGAAAGCTGAAGCAAATTCCGACTTGGAAGGTCGAATACGTCCGGACTTGAGATTCTCCGCTATAAACTCCTCGAGTTCGATTTGTTCCTTTGGAGTAAGAGAGTATGTTTTGCAGTCGACTTTGTGCGTGCCTGGAAGAAGATCGATAGCGTGATCCCAAGACTTTCGAGGGGGAAGCGTATCAAACTCCTCCTTGGAGAAGACGTCTTTGAAGTCTTGGTACGTCGAGGGTACTAACTCCTCAAACGTCTTCTCTTTCTTTTGGTTGGCAGCCGCTAAGTCTGTCGCTACATTTCGTACAGCGAATATCTCGTCATCCTCGTTCCACTCATCATCTTCTGTTGATTCTAACGGAGGGAGGTGATCGTTTGCACATTCGAACGTAAGAGTCCCGGCTTTCCAGTTGACCTTAGGATTATGTTTTATCAACCAGTCATGTCCGAGAAAGATTTGGTGAGTGCTGAGATCTGTTACGGCTAATGCGATACGTTCGAAGTGCTCGTCGATAGTGAGTTCGGCTATGACAAAGTCTGTTATGTCTCCGTTCGAGTTCAGAGTGCCGTCTGCATTGTACACACGCACTGGTCGAGGCAGCGCATGTGTAGGCATCTTATTTCTCTGAACGAACTTTCGATCAATTGTCGACCCTGTACAGCCGGAGTCCAGTAAAGCTATAACGTCCCTAGATTGCCCATCACTGGTTTGTAAAACCGCTTTCAGCTCGAAGGCTTCTGCAGTACGACCATTTAAGTTTCTGACATATTTGGGCTTTCGTTGTAGATCGCTAAGGACGAAGTAGGCATCTTCTGAACTAGCACTATCAATCCATTGAACCAGGTCATCGTCGACTTCTGGAATGCGAGACTCATGCACGAAAGAGCGAAGGTGTTTTAACGACCTCTGAGCATCTCCCAATCGTACCGTGCATTGCATCCAGTCGACCGACCATGGATCCACCGTATTGAACCAACTTCTGGTGCCTGTATTTGCAGTTACCCTCACAGGCTTGGGCAACCGTCCCTTATCATTTGTTCTCGGAGTGATTGTCTCCACCCTCGGTTCCTTTTTAAGGATCCTGACAGGGGCAGTTGGTTCCCAAGAGGTTTCGACGTCGTATGCGTCACTAGCGTTTTTGACTGCACTAGCGGGCACATTTGTCTCCACTCTCTCGAGTTCCTTCTGGCTTTGTTCGGCGTACATTTGAGCTAACTCTCGCATGTCCATCATGGGTTTGTCAAGTGCCATCATTTTTACTGATATAGGTGGTGATTCGTCTAGCACTTCAAAACCATCATCGAGTAGCGATTGTTGTCGCATGTTGAACTTAGGGGTCACGTCTGTATCCACTGATAAAACCGAATATTTGTTATAGGACGGAATACAAGTATGTACAGACTTAGGAGTAGTAGTTGACCGGTCTACTCTCCTTTGACAAAACCCTCCTTGTTTTTGGCGGCCATTCGGCGAATTTGTTCTAACATTTCATCGGTAACCTCAAAGGTTTCACCGTCGGCTTCGAAACATCTATTTTGGGCTCGTCGATATGGTAAGTGATCCGCACAGGGCCAAGGTTTGCCGCAACGGAAACATTTGCCTTCAGCTCGCGCTTTAGACATGTCCATAGGACCAGTTGTTCCAGGGATAGCGGCAGTAGAGTACGACGAACTGGAGGAGGATGTCTTTTGGTTTGTTGTCGCTGTTGTCTCAGCGGTTCTGGTTGCGGCCTTAGGTTGGGTCCAGCGGGAAGGGGTGGACTCGGTCCACTCCGACATTGTCTCCACCGTGGTCTGTGCATGTCTCAGTGCACGTTCCCAACGATCGAGATCCTCGCTGTCCAACAACGAGTCCGTGTGTCCAATCTGGGCTAGTTGAACACGTTTGATCAATTCCCGCTTTACGCCTTTCCGGATGACTCCGAGAAGGGCGGTGGCGTTCGAGAAGTAATCGAATTCGGCCTCCAGGCACAATTGGTGCATCTCGATAAAGAAATCTTCGATGCTTTGTTTCGAGCCTTGGCGTAGGCTCATGAGTTTCTCTTGCGCCTTGCGCTTGGACTCAGTATCTTTGAACTGCTTCGTTACTTCTTCGAAGAAATCCGCGAAAGTCACGGACTCTATGGTGACACCCTTGGTCTGAAAGTAGTGGTTGGCGAATCGCCCTGCTGCTCCACCCTTCATGGACGCCAAGGTTATCATAATTTTGAGCTTCTCTGAAATGTGTCCTTCAAAACCTCCGAGATGAAGGCCCAGTTGCGTCTGCCACTCGTCGAACTTTGATTTATCGCCATCGAAGTCATCGGGGCGTTTTACCGCTGACTTACCCGCACCACGAGGGAGAGACACATTGTAGGGGTTGTGCATCGAAGCACCAACGCCTCGTGTGATAGTGGGCACGGGGGACGGAGATAATTGTGGGATACGAACCCTAAAAGGGGACGTAGCGGGGCGAGGGCGGACGGGACGAGGGGACACCACAGGATGGGGTTGATGAAGGGTAGGAATGGGACCAGCTGTCGTCGGGTTTTCTGCATAGGCAATGGTCCAGACACACATCATGGCATGTAATTCTTCCATGTTGGAAGCAGTGCGTGACTGGGGCGGAGGCGGCGTGTTTGTAGAATGGATAGGATTTGTACGTTCAACTCCGGTGATAGATGATGCTCGAGACACGGTTCTCGATCGAGGTACTGCCGACTCCATGAAGGATTCTGACATAGGAAAAGTATGGATGGGGGAAAACGCGGAGAGTTAACACTCGGTTCTGCGGGAAGACTCCCCGAGTGATTTGCTCTAGAAGGCGGAATGAATGGAATAGTCGAACCGCGGGCTCACTAGGAGTGACCACAGTCGTTCGAATATTATGAATCGGAGGGTTCAGCGTCCTTCTCGGGAGGCTACGCGCTGATCTGAAAATAAAGGTATCGTCTCACGAGGACGACGCTGCTGGGTGCGACTGCGGGGCACAGCCGGGTGTCGTCACGGGTACTGGCTGGAGGGAAACGGATCTGCCTGGCTACGGCGTCTGATTGAGCTCAGCAAGGCTGATACTCTTATTTAGAGACGAAGAGTAACCGATTCGTCTGTCTCTCACACCTGAGACCCGGTGATTGCTATAATAAGACGGGCGGAAACGTGGATCAGCGACAAGGAACTGAAGAGTTGAGTCACTAGGCGAAGTGCTTGTGCTCTGGGGCAAACGGCGCAATAAAGGCCTCGGTCTTGAGATTGATTTTTCTTTGGCAGATGGGACACGAGGCGCGTCGGCGAAGGGCCTAGCGAGTCGGGCAAGTAATAAGCGGAAGAAGCGTTTAAAGGAGCTCGGGGACAAAGTGTCAGCGAGTAAAAGGTGAGTTTGGAATTATGTGAGGAAATACTCAAACGACGACTCGCGCAACACGAAGTGTGAGCGAAAGTAAATGAGAATTCCAAACTAGAGAATACAACATCGTGTTAGAGCCTTATATACGAGCGTAAATGTGATAACAGTGAATGGTAGAAAGATAAGATTAGATAAAAGAATAGGAAATGAAATTTCTTTACATTATCCCCTTCGTATGATCGATGTCCGCGTCGATAAAGGAAAGAAACTAAGAAAGTAAATCAAGTTCAACGGAAGGAATATCAAACAAATGTGAAGGGATACGAGTGAGAGAAGAACTGAAAGATTTGAAATCGGGATCATTAAAGGTATCACCTCTACCAGCGCACGAATCACAACCGCATACTTCGCGAAGTTTAATGGTCAACCCTCTTGGGGCTTCGGGATGTAGGCGATGGAAGTCTCGAATAGACGCGTGGGCATGGGAGAGATCGGATATGTTTAGCCATTCGTCTTCTTCGCTCGGAAACCCTTTCCAGTGTATCAAATATTGAATTTTTCCTCGGCGTTCACGCGAATTGACGATGGACTCAATCTCTTGTTCCACTTGTTGATTAACGATGTCAGGAGGAGGAGGCGGAGGAGATTTCTGCGTTGGAAAAGTTCCTGTAACGTAAGGTCGTAAGACACATTCGTTAAAGACCGGGTGTATACCACGCCATTTGCGATCTAGTTTGAGTTCGTAAGATCCATCCGAATTCTTCTTCTTGATAGGAAAAGGTCCGTATCGACGATCGTCTAGTTTTTTCATTGGTCGATCGGATCTTATATTCGTGGCTTCGACGAGAACCAGGTCTCCTTCTTTGAACTCTGGAACCGGATGGATCTTTCGATCGTGATATCGCTTCAAATCGGCCTTCACATGTTCCATCGACCTTTCGGCCAATTCGTGAAGTTCCTTCATGCGAGTAGCGAAGTCAGCTGCACGATCATTGCGAACACTCTTACGAGATTCGTAGCGTAGGACGGGATTTTGTCCATAGTTGAGCATAAAAGGGGAGTATCCGGTAGAAATCGCGACTTTTTGATTATGCGTGAATTCTGCCAGTGCTAACCAGTCGACCCAATCGGTTTGACGGTGGTTCGTATAAATCCGAAGATATTGTTCTATTTCGGCATTCATTCGTTCCGTTAATCCGTTTGTCTGCGGATGATAGGCGGTCGAGGGGTTTCCTTCTATTTTCAACAAAATGAATAGATCTTTCAGAAACGAGGAGACAAATTGCGTTCCGCGGTCCGATATAACCTTTCGAGGTACGCCGTGAAGCTTGAATACATGGTCACGGAATATTTGGGCGACACCTAGAGAAGTGATATTGGACGAGACCGGGAATATGTGGATCATCTTTGTAAAATGATCGACCACATTTAGAATGGAGTCTTTGCCTTTCGATTCTGGAAGCGGACCTATTAGGTCGACGGAAATGATATCCCAGGGAGCGTCTGTTGCGACTGCTAGGGAGCGATCGAGAATAACCCTAATGTAGGGGTTCGATGAAGAGGGGGATGTGTGTAACGAAATACACCGATCAATGTCGCAAGGACAATGTAAGAACTCGAGGATAAAATGGTTAACTCGGATAGTCACCTATACTCAAGTTGACAGACAAGCTAGGAATCCTTAGACAGGACACTAGAAGCAGGCATGTAACGAGAGAACTAGACTGGGGAGTCTAGCTCACAAGCGTCCTAGTATTTATACTATCGAGGGCTATGCACGGACCATGTAACTATGTCTACCCTAAAGTACCATGTGTTCGCCATGAGGCGCGAGGCTATGT
>JBBPME010000501.1:0-15212 GCA_038090155.1 Rossbeevera pachydermis
AGCTGTGTCTGATGGTAATTAACTACATGAGGCTATGGCTATGTCTAAGGCTATGTATACATGAGGCTAAAGTGAGGCAAGGCTATGCGAAATGGAAGAGAAGCATGCCTTGTGTTTGCCATGAGGCGGTCTAGACTATGATGACATATTAGGTAATGCAGTGCAGACTATTGTAAGAGAAAGGACTGAGCGCTTATGGTACATTTTGGCACTCTGGACTTGTTGAATCAGAAGTGAAAATAACAGGCGCTGGAGGCACTTAATCTAGTGACGACTTCTAGAATCGCAACATTACCCCCCTTCTAGGGAGGAGATTCCAGATCCTCAGAGTCGCTACGCCATTCTTTGGCACACTCCAGACTAAAGATAGACTCTACTTCGGATTCATCATCCTCATAGACCAGCTGAATCGCTTTGGAGTGATTCATGTCAAAGTCGTTCAAGACCTCTTGGGCATGAACTAAATCTTTCTTTGAGAGCCAGGTTCTATCTGACTCATCATACCCTTTCCAGTGCACCAGGTACTGGTATTCTCTCCCCTTCTTCTTTCAATCTACTATGAAGTCTATCTCATGTTCTTCAGTGCCTTCGTCGTCAACCACTAATGGACCTGGTCATATGATAGGTTGACCCTCTAGGGGTTCGAGATAGGGTTTCACCCTTGAAATGTTTACCGTGGGATGAGCACGGCTGCTTTTTGGCAACGCCAAGGTTACAGCATTTTTGTTTTTTTTAATATCCGTGATTCCATATGGACCGATCCATCGATCGTTTAACTTTGGGCACGTTCTAGATGGGCCAAGAGATAGATGTTTGGAAGATAGCCACACTTGATCTCCTATCTTGTAGGGGGGTGCTTCCAATCTATGACGGTCAATTTGTTCTTTGATCCGTTCTCTAGTTTTCTCCAAGGCTCACTTGGCTGCTTCCCAATTCGATCAGATCTGATATACTAAGTCTGCAGCTGAAGGGGCTTTGGACATTACTGCTTCGAAACCGAGTCTAGGTTCGAAGGTTTTGTTCACTTGGAACGGAGCAAACCCGGTGGCTGAGGACTGGGTGTTGTTATATGTAAACTGGGTGATTGCTAATAATTCTGCCCATTTATCTTGTTTATCTAGGGTATAGAGCCTGAGGTACTGCTGGAGCTCTCTGTTTACCCTCTTGGTCTGACCATCGGTTTGCAGATGATGAGCCGTTGACATCTTTCTTCTGATGTTCAACATCCTACAAATATCCTCCATTACAAATGAAGCGAACTGTGGGCCTCGATCCAATACAATCGAATCTGGTAGTCCATGGTGTTTCCAGACATAATCCACATACAACTTGGCTGTTCCTAGTGCTGTTATTTCTTTTGTTGTAGGGATAAACATTGCTTCTTTTGAGAAGCAATCTACCATGACTAAGATTGCATCATAACCCTTGCTCTTGGGTAATCCTGTGACGAAATCTGCGCTAACCTCTTTCCAGGGTCCAGCTGGAACTTCTAACAGCATTCCTTTACCGCTAGGCATTGTATTACTCAGCTTCATGCGAGCACATAGATCACAATGACGTATATATTCTTTGACGTCATTCTTCATGTTGGGCCAATCGTATGAACGCTTGATCAGCTCCGAAGTCTTTTCCACCCCTTTGTGACCAGCTAGGAGATGATCGTGGAATTGCGTGATGATTTGGGTCCTTAATGGCTGTGGTACCCATACTTTGTTGGCATAGTGCCATAATCCTTTTAGGAGGATTGATCCATCGGGTCTATCTACTTTTTTATGTGCTTCCTTTACGTTATCCTCTAGGGAGAGCATTTATTTTTTATTTTTCTTAGCTTCCTTTGCGTTATCCTCTTGGGAGAGCTTTTGAATCCTATGTGGCGGAATCATAACCATGTCTTTATTATCTTTTTCTACTCCTATCATGTGATCTGCCCTTCTCGAAAGAGAATCTGCCTTTTCCATCGAGGTGCCTGGCTTATTGATCAACTTGTAATCAAATCTGGACAGATACAGACACCATCTCGCTTGTCTATGCGAGAGATCTTGTGACTTCATGAAGTACTGGAGATTCTTATGATCGGTCCAGACTTCGAAAGGATGTCTAGCACCTTCCAAGTAATGTCGCCAGGATTCTAATGAAGTGATGATGGCTAGCATCTCTTTATCCGCTATGGGATAGTTGCGTTGTTCAGGGGTCATTTTACGAGACATGAACACCACTGGGTGCCATTTGTCACCCTGCAATGTTGAAAGCACGCCTCCAACTGCGAAATCCGATGCATCGCATTCTACCCTGTAGATAACGTGGTCATCTGGATAAGCCAAAATGGGGGCTGTTACGAAAGCCCTTTTTATATCTTCGAAGGCCTGCTTCTGAGCATCTCCCCAGCTCCAGGGTTGATCTTTTTTAGTCAGTTCATGCAGTGGTGCTGCCATCGAACTGTATTCTTTAATAAATCTCCTATAGAAGTTGGCCAGCCCTAAGAAGCTTCTAACTCCTTTGATGTTCAGAGGTGCAGCCCATTCCGTAACTCCTTTCACTTTGGTTGGGTCCATCGAGATCCCTTCTGTTCCTGCTATCATGCCCAGCATGTCTACTGACTTCTGTTCGAAGAAGCACTTTTCCGGTTTTACAAATAAGTTGTGTTTTCTTAGGCGTGCTAGCACTTCCCGAACTATTTTTCTGTGTTCCCACACATCTCCTGTTTTGGTGAAGATCATCAGATCGTCGATGTAAACTATGATGACATCTGGCATGTCGGCAAAGATATTGTTCATCATTTGCTGAAATGTGGCGGGTGAATTGCACTGCCCGAAGAACATTACTAATGGTTCAAATGCACCCCTGTGGCACACGAACGCTCCCTTCCACTTATCTCCTTCTTTGATGTGGACACTATTATAGCCCCATTGCAGATCCATCTTCGTAAATAGTTTAGATCCCTTCAGCTTATCAATAAGCTGGGAAATTAGAGGCAAAGGGTAGTTATTGTTATTCTTTACTGTCCCTTCGTTAAGGTAACGATAGTCCATCACCATCCTCTTCTTTCCATCTTTCTTGGGAATAAAGAACACCGGCGAGGTCTGAGGTGACTTCGAAGGCCTAATATAGCCTTTGCTCAGTTGATCATCTATGAATGCGGAAACCTCTTCTTGTTCCTGAACAGAGGTGGGAATGATTCGTCCTTTCTTAGGCACGAAATCGGGCTTGAGATCTATGGCATGATCCCAAGGCTTCCTTTCCGGCATTCTCTCGCTAGCCTTCTTCGAGAAGACATCTAAATAATCTCAGCACCATTCTGGTACCAATTCTAATCCCTCTTCGGTCACCTGACCATCCCTCTCTTTGTCATTTTTTTTCATAATTTTCTGTACGTAATATCCCCATTCTTCTTCTTTCTGATCCCAGTCTAGTGTTGGCAATGACCAAACCTATACAGGAATGGCACACTAGGTCACCTCAAAGACTAATGACTCAGAGAGTGGGGACTATTATGGTCAGATATCAACCAGAACAGACTAAGGAGTCTGGCTGGTACTTGCATTGTTATATACTAATATACATGAGGTAGCCATGAGGTGTACATTAGGGCAGGTGCTTGGTGAGCACTGACGTATCGTGAGATAAACTACTATATATGTACTAATGGTTCACATGGTTGTGGGAATGATGGTCTAGACTTACACAATGAGATTACCATGCCTTGAGCATGCGCTAACCATGAGGTCTGACATCATATGGGTCTAGACCATGTCATGTCATGTGATAAGATAAGATCGAGCGCTTGTTTGGCGAGATAAGATAGCGATTAGATTGGCGCGCGCTTAGATAAGATAAGATAAGATAATGTGAGCGCTAAAGACCTAGGTGGAAAAGGAGAGTCATAATATCTAGCTGGAGATTACGACACTGCTCCGGACATCGATTCATCTGAACTAATCCATGTTCCCAATTGATCATAGGGTTGTGGTGAACTAACCAATTATGCCCTAGGATCATCTGGTTTTTGCCCAGATTAGTGACTTCTGCCGTCATTTTTCCTAGGTGGTTTTGATATCTAACCACAATTTTGGCTTTGTACTGAATGCTGCTGGCAGCATTGTGAGATCCATCCACGTTGTACACCTATACTTTGTGGTCTAGCTTCTTTAGCTGAATCTGGTTCCTTTTGGCCCATTTCAGATCTATGAAAGTGCCGTTTGCACCGCTATCTAGCAGAGCAATTGCTGATGTCTTTTTATGGTTTTGTTTTATTCCTATTTTTATGGTGAGCTCTCGTTTTGGATTGATGGTCCTAACGAGACGATCTTCTGGGCAAAGAAGCTCTTTTTCTTTGGTACACACAGAATTAAGCACCCTGTCCCGAGGGTCATGCTCTTCTGAGAACGCCGTGTCGGTTACTGTAATTTCTGGTGGGCTACCACATCGAGAAATCGGTGAAAAATCTACAAAATTGTCCAGTACATAATTACTATCTACTGCCATCCTAGCTAATTGTCTCATATCGTAAAGGGGTTCTTTTTCTTTTTCTTTTTCTTCTTTTGTTATGCTATGTATTACAGGAGTACTATCTAAAACAGAAAAATCTGAAAAAGGAAACGGGCTAATGCTATCTTGGTGTCGAGCCCTCAATTTGGAAGCAAAAGAACTATCTAAACCTAATCTACTATTGTCCGTGCGTGAGCTACTGCCCAGTGAACTCATGCTTCCTCTTTTCCCTGCTTCATCGCTTCTGCTACTATCCTGGCAATTCTCATGTCCAGGGTCTCTTCTTCTTCTTTCTCCTTATGGTTTGATGAGGTGGTTGTCTCCATCGCGCGAATTTTGCGCTTTGAACAATCCTGACGGTGGAAACCGCTGAACCATCCACACTCTCCACATTTGATCTTGGGAGCCCTGCACTCCTTTGATCGGTGACCCTTTTTGCCACAGTTCAGGCAGCCTTGAGCACTGCCTGCCATGGAGACGGTGTCTATCTCCATTGCATTTTTATCCCTGTAACGCATCACGCCAGGGACGAGGATCTTATCACAAGTCTCAAACGACTCGATTGCCTCTGCGTAATTTTGGATTTCTACAATGTACTCTGGTACGTTGTCCTTACGCTTTGCATCTAAAAATATCGGCCGCATGACTTTGGACCGAATTTGTTGTTCCAAGAGAGCAATTCCCATTGTGTCACCACATCGTGCTTGATCGTAGTGTGCGATCCACTTGGTGAGGAACGTCTGGATGCGTTCCTTTGGTCCTTGTTTCATGGCCATCAGTTTCCTAATAGCCAGATCTTTTTCGTTCCCCATGGTGAACCTGAGCCTGAGGATACGCTCTATTTCTTCTATATCAGGCCACGTATACCCAATTTCTTTTGTCTTTTTAATTTCATTTCAGGCCCATGCTCCTGCCCCATTCTCATCTTTCTCCTTTGTTGATCCTATTCGGACCAGTACTGCGTATGTCCAATGCTCATCTCTCGGATGCGCTTCTTTGTTCATCTTTAGGTAAACCTCCATCTTGGTCCACCATTCCTCAAAACGGTTATAAGCTCCGTTGAAGCTTCCTGGATCGGGCACGATTGTGACCTTCTTACTGACACTTGTTGTGACGACGCTGCTTTCTGTGAGGTCGTGAGCATTGCTCGCTACTCTCCTCACTGTCTCGGTGTCGTTTTCGGCCCTGTTCAGCCACTCTTTGAGTGTCACATTCTCCGCCATCACTATGGACAACTGAGCAGAGAGAGCAGCCAGCTGTTCGGCTATCTCGGTCAATGACATCTTGGGAAGGGGGGGTTGGCGGTGTGAAGGTGATTTCTACACGGAATTCGTAACCGTGGCTTGTTCCTATCTCTTCGACAGGGGGTCCTTGTCCTAATAAGGATGCTAAAAATTGGTTTTGTAACCACCTAGGGGTGTGGTCGAGATCTTGGATGTTCACGAGTTCGTGATCTTCTTCTGGAGTGAAGGATGCTAATTCCCACTGAGGTCCAGGAATTCTTTGTCTGGTGGCGCTGTAGTTGACTAACACAAATTCTACAATGTCGCTGTTGAAATCCAGTTTGACTATCTTTATTTATCACGTGATACTCACTAAGAGACCAACAGTGATACTTTACTAGGGTGATACTCACGAAGAGACCAGCACAAAGTAGAACTACCTAAAAAACAAAAACCATACTAAAGGTGACACGAGCATCTTCCGCTTGTTGGCATGAGTCGGAGGAACCGGGGATGCCTGGCTACGGCACAGATTTAGGTCTGTAAGCCTGCGAATCTTACAGAAGAAATCGTGATTCTGCTGAGCTTGATATCAGGTCTCAGTTCTGTAGTAGCCTCTCGTCCTACTAATCCGAGTGTAGTGCACTATCACGGGTCCTAATGGTCCCAGCAACTTTATTCTTATTTACACTACTGGGAATCTGTACCATGAATGATACCACCAATAGATCATGGCGAACGACCGTATATTCAGCAGTGGGGACCTGGTTGCTTTCCAGTGACGATAACCTGGTCAAGGGATTCCAGTTTACTTCTGGTAGTATGAAGGGTTCCCCTTAACTCTGGGGTCTGAGTATGACACAGCAGGTAGATACTAGTAGTCTTGTTCTAATGAAGGCAACCTTGCAATGCTAGGTGCTGTCACTCGAACTCAAGAACTAGAAAAAGAAGTTGAAAGGGTATTCCAATGAGAACAAGACTGGCTTGTTCTGTTGCTAGATTCAAGTATTTATACTAAGTACAAGTGCGCACAGACCAAGCTGTGTCTGATGGTAATTAACTACATGAGGCTATGGCTATGTCTAAGGCTATGTATACATGAGGCTAAAGTGAGGCAAGGCTATGCGAAATGGAAGAGAAGCATGCCTTGTGTTTGCCATGAGGCAGTCTAGACTATGATGACATATTAGGTAATGCAGTGCAGACTATTGTAAGAGAAAGGACTGAGCGCTTATGGTACATTTTGGCACTCTGGACTTGTTGAATCAGAAGTGAAAATAACAGGCGCTGTAGGCGCTTAATCTAGTGACGACTTCTAGAATCGCAACAGTATTCCTCTTCGCCTTCTATAAGCTCTGAGGGTGGTGCAGGGAAGTTTTTCCCATGGACGGGGTTCTTGTGGTAAGGGGTGAGAAGAGAAGCAAGGAACATGTCATGGATTTTCCACGGTTTGGGGAGGTGGAGTTTATAGGTGATCAGTGATAAGACCTTGGTGATGGTAAAAGGTCCTTCGCACTTGGGGGTGAACTTCGAGTGAGTCATGGTTCGGCGGAGATTCCTGGCTTCGAGCCAGACCTTATCTCCAAGGGTAAAAGGGATGAAGCGATGGTTGGAGCGGGAAGCCATAACTTGTCTGGCAAGTTCATGGGAGGCGAGGGCTTCATCATGAGCAGTGGCAAGGTCTTTGAGACGGGTTTTGACAGCGGGAATGTTGGTGTCGGAGATGACCGAGGGAAGGGCATGAGGTTCAAAGCTGAGGATCAAGGAGAAAGGGGACCAGTTGGTGATGGAATGGGGGCGGTGATTGTGTGCAAATTCTGCATGGGAGATCAAATTTGACCACGAGGTGGGGTTACTGCCACAGAAGATGCGGAGATAAGTCTCCACTTCTTGGTTGACTCGTTCGGTTTCTCTGTCAGACTGCAGATGATATGCGGTGGAGAGGGACAGGTCATCGCCCAAGAGGCGTCCAAGTTCTCGGGCGAAGGAAGAGGCAAATTGAGGACCTCTGTCAGAGATAACTTTGTCGTAAAGTCCGAAGCGTGTGTAGACTTTGTGGAAGAAAAGGGAGGTGATCCCTTCAGTGGTGATAGTTTTCTTTGTGGGGCATAGAATTACCCCCTTACTAAGCCCATGGTCGACCATGACCAAAAGAGAATCAAATCCGGAGGACGCGGAGAGGTCGGTGATGAGGTCACAAGAGACCTGCTGGAAAGGACAAGAGCAGGAGGACTTGATTAGGGAGAGTGGAGGAACGGTGGGATGAGTATTTGCCTTGTTCTGTTGGCAAAGGGCACATCCTTCTATGTATTTGCGGACATATTGGGCAAGGCCGGGCCACCAAAATTCAGTGGAGACAAGTTGGCGAGTCTTCAAATATCCAGGATGACCAGCAGTTAAGTGGTCATGACAACGCTCGAGGATGGAATGATGAAGGGAATCGTCGGGGGGAATGTAGACATGGCTTTTGTACGTGAGGACACCAGCCTCAAATTGCCAATCCGCAAGGCGAGACCGAAATGCAGGAGGGATTTGTCCATCCAACGCTTGGAGGGCTTGCAAAACAAGGGGATCATCTTTCAAGGAAGAGCCGATGTGGTTCTGTAAGGCGGTGTTGATAAGACCTACGAAGAGGGAGTTGGGGAGTAGGATGGTGTTGTCATTGTCTGGGACGTCGGGACAGAGGTCGGGGTGGCGGGAGAGGGCGTCAGGGCCAGCAAGGAGTTTGCCAGCGACGTGGATAATTTTTAAATCAAAGTCGGAAAGGTTGAGGAGCCATTGAGCCTGACGGTGGTTCAGGTGTTGGGCCTGACAGAAGTACGTGAGGTTTTTATGATTGGTGAAGACCTGCACCGGAAAGGGGGAACCATGGAGGTAGTGTCTCCATGTCTTGAGAGCGCGGATGATGGCGAGGAGTTTGCGATCATATATGTCATAGTTCTGTTCTGCCACAGAGAACGTCTGGGACAGGTAGGAGCAGGGGTTCCAGTCACCGTTGGAATTGGTTTGGAGGAGAATTGTGCTAGTAGCGTATTTTGAGGCATCGGTGGCAATAGCGAAGGGGGCAGAGAGATTGGAGAGTCGAAGGACAGGTTTGGCCAGGAAGAGTTGTTTTAGGGTCTGGAACGACTGTTCACTGGTAGGGGTCCAGGATCAGGCAAGGTTCTTCTTGGTGAGATCCAAGAGGGGGCGAGCGACGGTGGAGTAGTCTGAAATGAACCGGCGATAGAAATTGGCAAAGCCGAGGAAGGAGCAAACTTCTTTAACTTTGGTGGGTGTGGGCCAGGAGGCAATGCCATCGAGTTTGACGGGGTCCATGGCAATCTGTCCAGGTTGGACGATCATGCCAAGATATTCAACCTCTTTAGTGGCAAAGTTGCACTTGGAGAGGCAAAGGCAAAGGTCGAGTTCTTGCATCCTTTGAAGGATGTGCTTGGTTCGCTCCGTGTGGGTAGTGTCGTTGGGGGAGAAGATCAGAAGATCGTCCATGTAGATGATGAGCCATCCTTCGGTGATCATGTCGCGGACGGAGTCGTTCATAAAACATTGAAAGGTCGCTGGGGAGTTGCAGAGACCGAAGAACATGACTGTGGGTTTGTAGAGGCCTTTATGCGTGATGAAGGTGGCCTTCCATTGGTGTCCGTTTTTGATGCGGACATTGTTGTATCCCCACTGTACATCGAACTTTGTGAAGACTTTAGCGTTCTTAAGTTTGTCGACGAGGTCAGAGATCAGGGGGAGGGGGTATGCGTCGCGAACGGTGTGTTCGTTAACGTAGCGGTAGTCTTGACAGGGGTGGAGTTTACCATCCTTCTTCTTGACAAAGAAGAATGGGGAGGCCTGGGGAGAGTTTGAGGGATGGATCTTTCCAGATCGGAGGTTTTCTTCGAGGAAGTCATCGGTAGCTTTCCGTTCCTCTGGAGACAGGGGGTAGAGTTTCCCAATCTTGGGAGCAAAGGACTTGCTGAGGTTGATTTCATGATCATAGAGGCGGGAGGGGGGTACGTGGTCAGAGATGTCTTCCGAGAAGACTTTGGCATATTCAGAATATTCAGAAGGGAGGACGGGGATTGGTTTTGCTTTTTCGGCGGCCATTGCTAGCTCCGTTGTGGAGGTAAGCTTGGCGCAGACAGGGGAACCTAGGGGGGCAAAGCGACAGACACTATGGATGACGTGGTTGATGGTTCGATTCTCCTTAGCCCAGAGTAAGTAGGCTTTTGGATCATCGAAATCCATGTAGGAGTGGAGTCAGTCTTGGGTAATGGGGGCGATGGTGGTATGGTGAGGGGGTTTGAACGGAGTTGGGGACAGAGGGCAGAAGCTCAAGTCGTGGCGATGTGAGTCAGCCACATAGGCGGAGTACAAGTTCTTTGATTGATCGCAGGACTCATCAATGGTAAGAGTTTGAGCTTTCCAATTGATGGAGGGGTTGGTGGCACGGAGCCAGGGGAGGCCAAGGATAAGGTTTTCCTTGCCGCCGGACATGACATAGAAGAGGACCTTTTGAGAGATCCCCTCGATGTTGGCATAGAGGGTACAAGAGTAGTGGATTTCGCCATTCTTGTTTGAGGACTGGTCGACATTTCGAACTAGGATGGGGGTGTCGAGTTTTTCCAGGGGGAGGCAGTGTTTCCAGGCAAACATCCAGTCGATGCAGGAGATGTCTGCACCGCTGTCAACAAGGGCATGGGTATCAACGAATTTCATTGTGTGCGAGGGTACGATCAGCTGCAGGGGAATATGCATAGATTTTGCAGACTGAGATACAATTACAGGGGCACACATAGCTCTAGGAGATCCTTGTGTTGAACGAGGTCTTCAATTCAAAAATCCTTTTTGCACTTGGAAAAGCATACTCTTCCGATGGTATCTTCATCGTCATCGTCGTCCTGTATCTCCTCAAGCTTAGGGAGCTTTTCTTCGACATGCTGCACCTTTTCTTAGGTGGTTGTGACACGAAGTTGGGGCAGGAGGTGGAGGTGTGGCCAGGTTTGTGGCAGCGGAAGCAGAGATTCTTCTCAATGCATCGTTTGCGCTCTTCTGGGGTGAGCTTCCCAACTTTGATGGTGTCAACGTCCATGGTGTTCGAGTCACAATTGGGAGTGGATGAGGAGGAGTGAGAGAATGAGGTGGTTGTGGAGGGGGTTGTGGGAGTGGGAGATGACAAGGTTGGCAGTGTTCCATTGGGTTTGGTATTGGGTGGAACATTGGTACCATTTGTCGATGGTCTTGGGTACGGTATCCATGGAGTAGATACAGCGAGTGAGAGCGGAGGGAATTCCGGCTCCAAAGTAGGAGATCAAGACATTTTGGTCGACGATCTCAGCTTGGGCGATGTGGTTGCGGAACGTGGTGATATATTCTTGGATGGAGGGTTCATAAGGTCCTCCTTTCTTCTTCTGGACCATCCACTTGGTGGTAAGCCAGGCGATGGTGTTGCCTATGGAGTCGTGGTGCTTGAAAGTGACCTTGAAGAGCTTAATGAAGTCCTTGAAGGTTCCCATGGTGATGGTTCCATCGTCATTGATGGAGTTCTGGCGGAAGGTCTGAGCCCAGGTAGAGGCGGACCCTTTGGTCATGAACGAGAGGGCGAATGCGATTTTCTTTGCATCGGAGTTGTAGACGTCTACGTTGACAGAGAGGTAAAAGTTGACCGAGGTCAACCAGGGCATGGCCTTTTGATAAGAGCCATTGAAGTGTTCGGGGGAGGCGATGTGGAGCTCAGTGGGTTGTGACATAGGGGGCGGTGGTTGAATGGGAATGGGGGAAGGAGGAGTAGGATCGGGGAGTAGGGATAGAGCTGTATGAAGGTGGAGGGACAGGGACAGGGTTTCATCTTCTTCCTCAGGAGAGGGAATAAGAATGTCAGGCTCCGAAGAGTTGTCTTCGAGGCTGGAGTGGGCAGAGGGTTCTGGCGAAGTTTCGACGGGGTATGGGGCAGAGGGTTGTCGCCTTAAGCGACGGGGGTCAGGGTTATGAGGTGGTCGAGAAATGGTGGCGGTTCACAGTGATGGTGACCGTTTGGAGAAGCTAGATCTTTTGTTACGCTTGGTCCGGGTAGGAATGAGTGTAGCCTCTGAAAACGCAGGAGGACAAGATACTGTTAGAAAGACAGTGACAAGGACGGAGGTAACATTACAATCAAGTGTCGCAACGAGAGACAAGAGTGTCGTTGAGGGTGACAACCGCAGGTATTGCTCGATCGATTGTCGAGGCGAAGGTTACTCAATCAAGTGAAGAGTAACGAGACAAGGAATGAAGAGAGCGTCCACTCAAAGTAGGATGAGGACTTCCAGAGGTTCTTCCCACCAAAGGGTTGGCAAGGAATGGCTAGATTGCAGGAGCCGAGGTACAGTGAAGTACAGAGGAGATCTAGCTTAGGGAATACGGAAGGTATGGAGGGGTTTATATAGTACAAGGGAAATGAAGATGACTAATCGGATGGAACACCATGGAACATGGTGGAAGGAAGATGAATAATCCACAGTACGGAAGATGAGACAGAATGACTGCGGATGAGTAATGGTTACAAATGAAATGAGTCATGATGAGTCATGAGGGAATGATGACTAAGGTAGATGAGTAATGGGTATATTAGTCATCGAAGAAAAGAAAGGTCAGGGCGTGGTTCGAACGCAGTGACTTGGTAGTCCATAGTGAGAATGAGTGAAAGAAAAGAAAAGAATCAATGAATCGTAACATTCCCCTTTTCCCTTTACTCTTTACCCTTTGACTGTTACCCTTTGCCCTTTAGTCATCCACAGTCTTCATGACTCATCCCATACTGTGGATTACTCATTCCCCTATTACTCATCGCTCTTTAGTCATCCACAGTCTTCATGACTCATTTCATACTGTGGATTACTCATCTCTCTTATTCATGCTTACTCATTATGCTTCATCATCTGCTTAGTGTAACCCTTACTCATCCACAGTCTTCATGACTCATTTTTACTGCGATTGACACATACCCTTTGGTCATGCTCCATGACCTTCCATCTCCTTAGTATATAAACTCTAGATACCCATCATTGTACACTAAGCTAGAGCTACTCAATACTCTCGAATACATCTGCTCACAGCCCACTCTCTGAGTGCGTGCTCTCCACCTTAGTCCCTCATCGTCCAAAGGCCTCCCCCTTCAGACTCCTCAGTCAAGTCTTCTTGCTACACTTTGTGGTGAAGCTCTCGAAGCACCCTTAGCCCTTTGTCATCCAAGGCCTCCCCCTTCAGACTCCTCAGCCAAGTCCTCTTGCTACGCTTCATGGTGAAGCTCTTGAGGCACCCTTAGTCCTTTCGTCATCTCTAGGCCCCCTCTTTGGACTCCTTAGCCCTTCATCATCCTCTGGTATCTACCTCAGGACTCCCAACCCTTCGCCCTAGTACCCATCGAGTCTACTACCGACCCTACCCAGGCCAGTTGTAACACCGACCTCCCCTCCTTCTCCGGCTTTGATTCCTTGCTGGTCATGGTAGACTATGTTACGATTCCTCAATTCTTTTCCTTTTCTTTCTTTCATTCTCTCTACGGACTACCAAGTCTCTGCGTTCAAACCACGCTCTGACCTTTCTTTGCTTCTATGATGACATAATACCCTTAACCCACCGCTTGGTCATCATTTCCTCCATATAACTCATCCGCAGTCAACATGACTCATCATGACTCACTTCATTTGTAATACTTACTCATCTGCAGTCATTCTGACTCATCTTCCGTACTGCGGATTACTCATCTTCCTTCCACCATGTTCCATGTTGTTCCATCCGCTTATTCAGACTCCGCCTCCTGTACTATATAAACCCTCTCATACCTTCCATATTCCCTAAGCTAGATCTCCTCTGTACTCCCTTGTACTTTGGTGCTCTCTGCCAATCTAGCCCATTCCTTGACAACCCTTCAGTGGGAAGACCTCTGGAAGTCCTCGTCCTACTTTTGAGTGGACACTCTCTTCATCTCTCGCCTCGTTACTCTTCACTTGATTGAGTAACCTTCGCCTCGACATTCGATCAAGTGATATCTGCGGTTGTCACCCTCGATGACACCCTTGTCTCTCGTTGCGACACTTGATCATAATGTTCCCTTCGTCCCTGTCCCTGTCATTCTGACAGTCCCTTCGTCCTCGTACCTTTTCAGAGGCTACACTCGTTCCTACCCGGACCAAGCGTAACAGACCATGGCCTTACAAAGGGGGTGATACTTTTCCCTACTAAAAAAACCATCACTGCTGAGGAAATTGCCTTCCTCTTTTTCCACAAAGTGTACAAGTGATTTGGCCTATATGACAAAATCATCTCTGATTGTGGCCCTCAATTTGCCTCCTCCTTCACCAAAGAACTCGGAAAGGTCCTCAGCTATGATCTCCCTCTCCACTGCCTATCACCCTCAAATGGATGGAGAAACAGAGCGGGTCAATCAGGAAGTTGAAATGTACCTTCGGATCTTTTGCAGCAATAACCCCACCTTATGGGCTGATTGGATCACCCATGCAGAATTCGCCCACAATCACCGCCCTCACTCCATCACTGGAAAGTCCCCCTTCTTTCTCATGATGGACTTTGACCCTCGCCCCCTCTCCACCATCCTCTCCGAAACCAACCTCCCTGCAGTAGAATCCTGCCTTAAGTCTCTCACTGCTGCTCAAGATGAAGCCTTAGCTGCCCATGAGCTCACTAGACAAGTCATGAAAGCTCACCATGGCAGAGGATTCAAGCCCTTCTCCAAAGGATATAAGATTTGGCTAGAAGCTAGGAACTTGAAATGTTCCCTCACCTCCCCAAAATTCGCCCCAAAATGAGAAGGACCCTTCATTATCACTGAGGTCCTATCTCCCCTCACTTACTGACTCTGCCTCTCCAAAACGTGGAGCATCCACAATGTGTTCCATGCTTCACTCTTATCGCCCTATCACGAAAACGCTGTACATGGCCTGAACTTCCCAGCTCCACCCCCAGACCTAATAGAAGGCGAAGAAGAGTATGAGATACTGAGGATCATACACCACAGAGTGTTACGATTCATTATTTCTTTTTCTTTTCTTTGTTTTCACTATGTTCCTCCTAGTCACTGCATTCAACCATGCCTTGACTATTCCTTTTCTTTTCTTCCTTGTCCTCACTTAGGGACCACCAAGTCACTGCATCCAAACCACGCCTTGACTGCTTCTTTCTTATATGATGACTACTACCTACAGTGACTCCAAAAACTGTTCCAATGTTTAACCCCAAACTGGGGCATGAAGTGCCCCGCAATCACCTGTGGGAATCTCGCTTAGCTTTGGTAACGACAAACATAGTACAAACCCTTAGCTACAACTCTGTTCCCAGGGTCATGTGATTTGGCTCAGAGGCTCCAGAGATATATCCATTCTAAACCTGCTACACCATTGGAACAGTTTTTGGACTTTTCAAATAAAAAGGGTATTTGGTATATATTAGTACTTGGTATATCCTCCTTTGGCTTTAATCACAGCCTGGACCCTCCTTGGCATGCTTTCAATCAACTTC
>JBBPME010000502.1:0-15169 GCA_038090155.1 Rossbeevera pachydermis
TGACCTCATATCTGGCAAGAAAGTTGGCAGTCTTGCAATGAGCGAATCAGGAAGCGGGTATTGAACACCTCTTGTATTCTTTTCAGCCACGGTCTGACTCTTATGCTTTAGGAGTGACGTCGTCAGCATGACTCTGCGGGCCGATAAGATCAACGGCGGATGGAAGCTAAACGGTACCAAATTCTGGTTTGTCCCTCAGTTCAATACACTGCCATGGCTAATACTTTATAGGATCACCAATGGACCCTCAGCTTCGACTCTTGTTGTTTACGCAAAAACTGCACCAGACCAGGGTTCAAAAGGCATAACTGCATTCATCGTAGAGAATGGATTCGAAGGCTTTTCCACCCACCAGAAACTAGACAAACTTGGTATGAGAGGTAGTGATACATGTGAGTTGGTCTTTGAGAACTGTGAAGTGCCCGAGGGTGAGCACCATTATATGACCCGCCGTGGTGATCTTCCTGACGTTGTGTTAGAAAACGTCCTCGGTCAGGTGAATAAAGGAGCGGGTGTACTGATGTCAGGACTTGATCTCGAGCGTCTCGTGTTGAGTGGAGGCCCGCTAGGGTAAGTATTCTGAGAACTAAACGGTTATGTCAAACCAACGACTGCAGGTTGATGCAGGCATCCTTTGATTATGCGATCGAGTACGTTCATCAGCGTAAACAGTTTGGCCGACCAGTGGGCACATTCCAGCTGATGCAAGGTAAGCTGGCTCCATTAGCTTCGACAGTGGTGGCTGATATTTTTGGAAAGCCAAAATTGCTGACATGTACACGAAGATCAACGCAAGTAGATCGTACGTGTATGCAGTGGCAAAGGCATGTGACCAGGGTCATGTCAGTCGCCGGGTATGTTAGACTTCAACTGATATCTCTTGATATCTCACTTTCATTGTAGGACTGTGCTGGTGCGATATTGTACAGCACTGATAGAGCCATTGAAGTTGCAATGGAAGCCATGCAGTGCTTAGGGGGTAATGGATACATTAACGGTCAGTGTCGCTGAGTTGTCACTGCAAATGCATCTTCTGAGAACCTCTCAGAGTACCCGGTGGGCAGGATACTAAGAGACTCAAGGCTCTACGCCGTTGGTGCTGGAACACAGGAAATCAGGCGGATGCTAATCGGAAGAGAGTTCAACCAACAATTCAAGTCATAATGACTTTTTCTGTAAACATTTGGTCTGCTGTTTTTTTCTGAACTGGAATATGGACCAACGTGAATGCGAGTTTTAAGAGATGGATTTTAGTCGGCGATGTGCTGCAGAGCACCTGCGAAAGGTGAGATCTAGCGCGAAGATGCGGGTCACTCACCTACCTCTCAGCCCTGACTGAACAAGAGAACAGCCAGATGCTGGTACGGTCTGCCGAATAGCGGCCGTTCTCGCCTGCTACAGATGAGTTGACAGTACGTGCTCGAGACATCTCAGGACAACACGGTATGTCGAATTAATTTCGTCAAGGAGAAAAATCGTACGAAGCAAGAGAAGTCTTCTTTCTCTCCATTCCTCATCTTTATGCGGCGTCGGATACTCCAGAATCGGGCTGTACAGCTTCAACATCACACAATGTTCTGGCTCTTATTCCATCGGAGTGGCAAACATGTCACTCCGGAAATTTTCACAGAAGGCATAGGTAGGCTTCCGCCTGCGCAGAGCCCAATGCATTAACCCGTGCATCTCCCACCGATCCTGCTGCTCCTCGAGCATACCTTGCACGATCCAACAAGTCTCCGCAGGCGAAAGCGAAAGCTTAATATGACGGGTCATATTCGTGTATGCTTGGCGGACGATCTTCTTACGGAGCGACTTGACATCGCGCGCGTCGGGAGCATAACCATTTGTTCAGGATCATAATGTACGACTGCGAGGTTTCGATCCTCCCTCAGTGCAGGAATGCCGACCCTTCTATTTCGCAATTATTGGTCGAGTAGCTCTAAGCATTGCGTCATGTTCCAGAACACGAGCTCCTTGAAGAAAAGAAACGACTCGAAAGGCCGGATTGTCTCCTTCTCGCAGACTCATACCACCAGCCTGTTCCTAAATCGCTCGACCCCACGATCTTAGCAGAGCACTCAACCAGCCGAAATCCCATAACATAGTACACTTGTCCGACTTTTCGCGCGATCGTCTTACCACCTGTCGGTCACATAAACACACTCAAACAAGTTGTTCGACTGACCAACTACCCGTACCTAGCGGCCCTTTGAAGACGAAGCTAGTGGAAATCCTCCCTGTTCCTCGTGCATATCCACTTTTTCTCTCATTTCTAAAGCGACCCTCTGATTTCTCCCTCACTTGGACACACTCCACGACTTCCACAAATACTCTGTCGACGTTTTCGGATCACCTGCCTCTGAGCAAAGCCTGGGTGAAGGTCTTGAGGTTTGAACGTAAATATCTATTGTCTGGGAAGTCGGGAGCGAGTCCGTCCGCTTCTGATACCGGTCCACCGCAGTTATCGACTTCCCCGGCGTTGCCGGGATTTGGCTGGACTTTCATTCGGCGGAGTACCTCGCCGGCGACACGCTGGACTTCCTCCGAGGCATGCAAGTCCGGTTATCGGAACCTGAGTTTGAGAATCTGCATATGCGAGCTAAGGTTCGATGAAGTCTTCCAAGTTGAACGCATTTTCTATGGAAAATCGGCGTGCGAGCCCAGGGTTGACATAACTTTCCTTCACGCTTCTTTCGTAGCTGTTTCAATGACATGATCGGCGAGCGCTTGGATGCTAGTAGCTTTAAGTAATGCTAGCATTGACCGACAATTCTGCACATCACATTCTCCTGCCCTGGAGGCCAGAATATACAGTCGTCACATTCTATGATATGTAGGGTAATTAAAGTAGGGTTTCGCCTGTGAAAGGTGAGATCCAGCGTGATAGATGTAGATTATTCGTTTACCTAGTGCTGATCGGACGAGAGAACAGCCAACTGCTACGGTCTGCCGGACGCTCTCCGGGTCTGCTAGAGATGGGTTGACTTCCTGCGCGAAGGTAAGGGTGGTGGTGTTTGGAGGGGAAAATAGAACAAACCATCAGATCCAATGCCACGAGAAGACCAGTTTCATGAATGGCTTCGCAGACATAGTGACCTTCCCTAAATGTCAAACCGCCACGCACCTGGTCGACACGATGAGATGATTACTGTCATTCACGCTTACAACAAAATCTCACCGGTGTACCAGTGGACGGAGCGACGGATGGGTCTAGAGCGTCGACATCAAAGCTCAAATGAATGGGTAAGTCCCGATTTGGGTTTACATGATTGAGAGCCATCTCCACCACTTTGCCGATGCCATGTTTATCTATTTCATGCATGCTGAATGCCTTGATATTGTTTTCCTTGAGGATACGCTTTTCCCCAGCGTCCACGTCGCGCAAGCCGATGTAGACAATTCGCTCTGGTTTGAGCACTGGCCGGACCCATGAAAATGCAGGAACACTTTCTCCCAGCCCAAGGAGAAATGAGACGGGCATGCCGTGGATGTTGCCTGGCGGTTGAATAAAATTCCCAGGAGGGTGGGGCAAGTTTGCATACGTACCGCTGTCGGTGGTTTCCACGGTATTGAGATCAGCGTGGGCATCAACCCAAATAACGCACGCGTCCGGGTACGTGCTCGAGTGATGGGATCAGTAGGACGAAACATAGCGCAGGACAACACTCACTCAAGAGTGCCGGAAATGGTGCCCAGAGCCTGTCCAAGTTGGTCAGGGTGGTTGAAAATCATTCGAAGCATGACACGAACAAGGGAATGGTCACCACCCAAAGTGACCGGTAGTTGGCCATTTTTAGCATGTGCACCGACGGAGTTTGCGATAGACTCGCAGACGCTAGAGACTAGCCTCGGGTTCTTGACTATACCCATCGGAGGGTCATCAGCGGCATGAATCCCTTCGAACTGGTGATGGCCGTCGAAATGGACTTTCCAGCCTATTTCCTGGAGCTGTTCGACGAGGCCAGCCTCGACGAGATGAATGGGGCCTTTATCGACACCTAATTTTGGCTACGACAGATGAGAGATAAGAATCTTTTTTTAGAGCCAATTACATACTTGACCACCGCTTCATAGGTTTACGGAATAAGGAACGCAAGAGAGAAGGGCCACCTTGGGCGCACTGTTTGGCCGGGCTCACCTGAAAGGGCAACCTACAATCTGATGGACGACGGGTGAATGTTGCCGAACACGGAACTGTCAGATGTGACTAACCGCGACAGTCTTTGGGTTGGGGAGAAACTTGTTGACGAGAGTGGACATGATCTGAGAGAGAGAGAGAGAGAAACAAGCAAGGAGTACGGAGAGGAACCTTCTTATAGTCTCGGTCTCTACAGGATACCGAGATCCGTTTAGTGCGGGATCTGCCGCGGAGGTAGGTATCATACCAATATTTATAGTAACCGCAGCTTACTACCTCCAGTGCTACACTGGAGATGAAACGTTAACCTGAACACCGTCCGAGATGTATAAATACAGCTAGTCAACGGCTGTCATCCAAAATGGTAACGTCCACGTCTTCCAGCAGGCTTCCCTCCCGCAGCGGCACTCCCAGTATAAGAGAGATGGTACGTCTCATTTCCCCTTCCTCTTACTACATATATGCATCTTCACTTGCCCCGCATCAATAATTTCGCCCATCAGGTGCAAGAAGTTATGAAGCACTTCAGGCACGAAAAGGAGTCAGAAGCTCACCAGGTATCTCTATCATCACCGATACGCCTCATCAGAATCCGTTCAAGTCTCTCCGCCAGATTTTCCGTGAGCAAGTTGGCCATCAGCCTAAGGGTGTCACCCCCGAGACAGTCAACCCTGTAAGTGTTAGCTTACTCTCACTATCTCCATATCGTCATCTTCGACGTCGCAGGATGAGGAAACTGTGCCCGGTATTGAACATCCGGGTAGCACGGGCGTGATCTACTGTTCCGATCGCGCAATGGCCAATGGCTTCAGTTATGCCAATTCCCATGCATGGGCTAATCTTGGTCAAGGCGCTCCTGAAGTTGGACCCATCCCCAACGCACCCCCCCGCCCCGACTCGATACCTCTGCCAGTCGATTCTCTGGAATACGCCCCTACGACTGGTGTCAAAGGTTTGTTGCCTCCCATTCGTTACTCTCTATTCTGACCATCATCTCTAAAAGCTCTCCGAGAAGCTGTCGCAAACTTGTACAACCACACGTACCGCAATGGAAAGACTAGCAAGTATACATACGAGAACGTGTGTATAGTACCAGGTGGTCGTTCCGGCCTGACTCGTGTCGCTGCTGTCGTCAGCGATGTCTATTGTGTAGGGTCTGGGTTCCCTTTCCGATGCTATCACTCAACAATTACAATCCACAGTCCTATCAAATCCCGGACTACACTGCCTACGATCAAGTGTTGAGTGCGTTCAAGCGCCTTGTTCCCGTTCCGACAGTGTATGTACCTGCACGATCCCAGATAGTTGCATAGCTAACCGTTCTTAGTCTTGATCCTAAGGTCTATTACCCTCTAACTTTGTTCTCTGGCATTGCTAATGTTTTATCAGAATAAATACCGCCTCGATATCGAGCAGACCAAGGTAGCTCATAAATGCTTCTGCCTCGATCTCAACTCAAAGATGATCACCAATAGAAAGATATTCGTACCCAAGGGCTCGCTGTCATTATTGCGTCGAATCCACGCAACCCAACGGGGCAGGTCATTGCGTATGTTGCACAATGCTCATGAGAACCATTCCTCAGTACAAACATTTAGCGGCAAAGACCTCAAGGAACTCGTCGCTCTCAGCAAAGAGGGAACGACTGTTATTCTTGACGAGGTTGGCCGCATCATCGTTGACTTGACATACTAAGTAAATCAATAACATCACAGTTTTATTCCTGGTACATGTATCATGAACACGCGCGGGACTTTGGAAAGTCCGTCTCCTCAGCCGAGTACGTAGACGACGTCAACGTCGATCCAGTCGTTATCATCGATGGACTCACGAAGGTAGAAATACTTGATGTTCCTCATAGCCTGTCGTTCTAAAGGAGTCTTACAGAACTGGCGGCTCCCTGGTTGGCGAGTCTGTTGGGTCATTGGTCCAAAGAACCTGATCACAGCACTTTCTCAGTCAGGTCAGTCGACGAATTGGAACTCCACATATCCCGTGCTGAATATAGGCTAGGGTCATTCTTGGATGGTGGGGCGAACCACCCGTATGTTTATATCTCATGCGTTGCCTTTCCTGTTCACATAGTTTAATTCGACTAGCATGCAACTTGCTGCAATTCCCCTCTTGGAACCCGGCCGTGTGGCGGAAGAAAAGGTGATATTTTAGTTAACGACGTGCAGATGAAAGGTTTACTTCCGGCGAACGACAGATCGCTTTGCAAAAGCACTTCAAAGCCAAACGTGATCATGTGCTTAAGAGGCTTCATGAAATGCACTTGGACGTTGATATCCCACCTCAAGCAACTTTCTATATCTGGCTTAACTTGGAGAATCTTCCTCCACCGCTGAATAATGGCTTGGTCAGTTTCCGTGCATGATTGGATAATGGACTATATACGATCCCTTTCTAGACATTCTTTGAAGAACTCCTCAAGGAACAAACCATTGTGATCCCCGGTATTTTCTTTGATATTAATCCGTCTCACCGCAGGAACTTGTTCAACTCCCCCTGTCACCACTTCGTGCGGTTGTCTTTCGGTCCTCCTCTGGAGGATCTTGACAGAGGTGTGTGGAATTCGATCATTTCACATTGTAGCTCACCATGTGACAATGATTACCAGGCCTTGATGCTATAGAAAGGGTAGTCAAGGCTGCGAAGAAGGGAGGTACCAGGCAGTTTGGTCACAGTTACAAGAAGAGCTTGGAAACGGCGCCAGAACAAATCTAGATGCTGTGGCAAACAAAAGGCGATGGCATGACACCTGTGACATGGAATCCCAGAGCGAGCATTTACGTAGAATAGGATTGTACCAGCAGAACAGTTTATAGAGTCTTTTACCTTTCAAGATAAACAGTTCGACGTCGGCTTTATCTTCCTCTTCTGGCAAAAGGCACGGCTGTCAACGAAAATACGTAGCCGCGCTACCTTTCGAAAACGTGAAATCAAGACGATCGAGTATTTCCTATCGATGATGGATCAGGAACGTGGCCTCAAGGCGACCAGCAAAATGAATTCGGGTTTTTTTATCCAGACACGCGTCGGCACTTTTCAGGCACGCTGGCATTGATGTGACACGTGGATTGCACTGCATACAGATCCGAATCGGACCTGAGAAATTACGGGCCGCATCATTGATTTCGATTTCGATTCATCGAGAAGGGTCCAAGGTGGGGCACTAACCCACATAATCATAATACAATAATCATAATACATATCTCATGACATGATTGGTAGCACGCTGTCAATCATTATAAAAAGTTGAATGTTCCGTAGCAGCGTAATTCCAAATACACATGTATTGATACAATGACTTACAGTAAGAGTGGTTTAATGCATGTACTACGACCGCGACGCGACTCGTTGTTGCCGGGTGGGGCATTGGCAGGATAATGGCAGTCATCGAAATCCCAGTCATCCTCATCCTCATCTTCGGCTTCGTCGTCATCGTCGTCGTCCGTTAGACATGGAGTACGGGGTGAACATGGCAGGAGCCAGTCATGATACCAGCGGCCCAGAAAGGATTTGATCTCCGTGGTGAGACCGAGGTACTCGACGTTGTGGACAAGACGCTCCCAGCGTATATCGCCCTGGTCTAGGGCATTTTCGATGTGATCCGTGTTTCCGAAGTACATCCAGTGGAAGAGAAGATGGATGCAGGTGGGATCCGGGATGGGGAGGAAAATGATGGGGTGAGAGGGAGGTGATGGTAGTATACGAGGCAGCCGGCTTCGAGGAAGACTGGGAGGCTGGACGTGAGAGGGAGAGCAGGATTTGATGAGATCGACTGGGGAGACACCGTTCAAAAGCCCTCTGAGAAAGGCAGACTTGGTGGAAAGGTAGTCTCTGTGAAGGTGAAATGATATGCGAGCGGAGGGACGATCGGTATCTCTGCCATTAGGAACAGGAATGACTAGCGAAAATTGTTGATAAGTATGATGGAGGGGATGGAAGATGGAGAAAACATACGTAGTGTGCAGTCTGCTGTTTCGGGTTTGTTCCAGTAGTGTGCTGCAAGGTCATGGAGATGCCGCATGTCTGCAAACATTCTGGTGCGAGGCGAAGCAGACGTGAGTGGGGTCAGTCACATCTGTGGTACCTTTATAGAGCGTAAGTGGGTCAGCTGAGCTCACGCGATCTGAGCCATTGACAAAATATTTTGTCTCGGTCGGTGGCAGTTTCGGTCGGCAGCAAGCCGCAGGGTCGGTCTCGGTATCAATAAGCTCGGTGGCAGTAGGCAAGAGGAAACAAGACCGTCCCGCATCAAGAACCGACTTTCCAATTCCCTTTTTCGTCTTCCCTATTGATACCGCGATCACGTGCACTTGAGATTAGGAGCTCCCGCGCGACTTTGTAATTCCCTTTTTCGTCTTCCCTATTGATACCGTAGTCACGTGCACACGGACTCTTTGCGTAAGCAACGATTACCGACTTTCAATTCCCTTTTTCGTCCTGCCTATTGACACCGACGTCACGTGCACTTACTTCCCGCCCCCATCATGTCTGAGGTTGTTGACGTCAACCCGTATGAATCTCATCCAGCCCTTTCGTCCACAGAAGCTGAACTCCTTTGGGAGTATGCAAAGCTCGCCCACCACGTCAAGCTCGTGCGTTCTTCTCTGGATCGCCGCGCGATGATGACCGATCCATATTCAGTTGACCGCTACCGCCAGGCAGCTCGCCGAGCAGCCTGATCAGAACATCCTTGCCCGCCTACGCGTGCTTGAAAGGAAAATGAGCCTCGTATTAACCTTGGTGATTCAAATCTCCCCCTCCTCGCTCGCCCCTTGACTCACCTGCTTCTCCTAGTTTAAAGCGTCCGTGTGGGGCGTTATCAACGAACAAGCTACGACGGACTTGTCGGGACAATATGTTGATACCAGTAACAATACTACTACACCTATGTAATTATTACACTCTCATCCCTCCGAGTCGACCGGTCACCCCTGCCACACTTGCCGCCGCCGCATTCCAGATCACCAGCTTTCCATCCACACCACTCGTGCTCACCCGCTTCACGGTGCCGTCCTGGGCCCATTCGAACGGCCTGACGCTCGTGATCGTGTTTTGATGCACAGTGAGAAGCTCCGTCCCCCCCGATACATCCCCGCCCCCAGCATGACCACGTGAGTCCGCATTTCGGAACGTGTTGAACGCACTGCTGTTGAGCCGTCCAACTCTCGCCGCGGTCTTCCCCCCACCCGACGTCATGTCGTCCAACGAGCCGACCAATGACCAGCCGCTCTCTGACCCCGAGTACACCACCGGCTGGCAGTCATGACCCGCTGCGACGAGGCTATCTTCACCCGTCCAGGTCAGCGTGACATACGGCAATGTGCTGATTGCGATCCTTTGGATTACCGGGCCCCCAGGGTAAACGATGCTGATCGAGCTGTCGTGACCTATTTCCGCCGTTCAAACGAGAACAAAACAAAGTGGAGAGAGAGAAAGGGACGACACTCACTCACAAACGCCAGCGCGTCTCCCGAGGGCGAAAAACTGACCGCGTGTACCCACCCACCGGCCGGGCTCGCATACTCTCCGCATACCGTGTTGAATGGTAGCTTTTCTCCCCAGACGGTCGGAGCCGGCCTATGGGAGGGGCGTCAGTTCACTCAGTCACTTCTGCATGAGCATCACACTAGCCTCTTGTCCAAATCCTTGATGTACGCCGACAGCACGCACGCCTTCATGTCTGCGCTCCCTGCAGCCAGCAACACATTGTTCGGATGCCACTCCACGCAAAGGACCGTCGATCGGATCGGTTTTTTCAGCTGCCTTGCCACCCACCAGTTGTTCTCGGGGTCGAACGAGCACACGGCGATGGCCCTGCCCGAAAGACGTCAAGAGACGACCACTCGAATACAAACATGTATCGGTCGCACCTCGCACCGCTAGCCACTGCAAACTTGTCCTCGTTCGGGCTCCATCGAACAAAAGTCGCCGCTCGATTGATGCGCAGCAACACCAACGTCGGCTTCCACACCATTCGATTCGTGAGCGGGTCTGGAGATTGCGACCAGACGTAGGCGTTGCGGTCCTGGGATGCGGTCACGATCCGATTCGAACTCGGAGCCCAGTCGATAGACGTGATGACTTTGTCGTGCTAGATGGGGCGGGGGGATCGGGACATAGTCAGACACCGATGAGAGTACGCAGTACTGCAATACCTCTGCAAGCGTCTCAGTAGCTACCCACTCCTTGCCTTCCTTGACGTACATCTGTGCTTTGTTGTCATTCAGGCTGAGTGCAACCTCTGTGAAAACACATTATGATCGGCGAAGAGAGCTGGACGAGCATCGCGAGACTCTGCGTACGGCTGCGGTCCACATTGAACGCGTGGCAGGTGATTGGAGTCTGAGCAATCGAATAAACCTCTGGTGCAGACATGATTGTTGCAAGCTAACGTTGTGCAACTTCTAGCATGTCACGTGTGTTCTTACGTAGGCCACACAGCCCCTCGCAGGGCTAGTCGTCAAGTATCGCGATGGAAACCGGATGCGAAAACGAAACTGTCTGGGGCTGAGACCCGTACGTTACGGTGATCACGCAAACTTTGATTTCGTACGCACGGTTGCAACGGCCTCCAGATTACGCTGATCTTGGGCACCATCATAGCTGAATCCGACATCGAACCACAATCAGTCGCACACAGTCCCTTCGTTTCACCTCTGGAACTAAGTGGTTTCATCCCCCTATGTGGTCCATTCAGCCTGATCCCCACCACATGCCCGACTTGGCAGCGTGTGGTAATAAAGCCACTTCCGGACCGATCGTGTCCCGTCCGAGACTTTTACTAGCTACTTACCTATTTAAATCCACTGGCCGCCGCATCAGTCATTGAGCAATTCGCCGTCCGGGACGACCTATTCACATATGGACCATGCGCCCATTACTTTAAGGTACCTACTAGTACCACGCCCGTAGTTTGCGGCACGCACTTTGCTCCGCGTTTCAAATACCATATCTGGCAGGGATATTCTAGAAATTCGAACAACCCGTGAAAGAATAACCAGCTTGGCAAACAATATTACCATCCTTGGGAGAAATTCAAACGGATATTGGTCAAACTCGTCATCTACCTCGTGAAATAAATGCGGCGAATGCCGCCCCACTAGTTATGCACTTGGTCGCCTACTTTCTAGAAGTAGTGTCGCACGTGCAGCAGTATCCAAGAAGACAAACGTCAAGAAGGCAAGAAAAAAAAGGAAGCTAAGTATCATAGGCGTGATACGACACGCGATGATGAGTCAGTGGCCGTCGACCTGAACTTCAGGTGGGTGGCATGCCTCACGTCAAGAGAATATCAAATATGGCGATGTTGAGACCAGGTCTAGGCATCAATTGCCGTGCCGCTCGTCCCTACAGCAGCATTATCATCATCTCCCTTGCTACGTACTTCCTTGGCCCACCGCAAGCCGCATGCGTTGCACAACGTTTTAGGCCCTTGTGGGCCCTTTAAGGAGGTTAACATAAGAAGAACAAACCGACTAGACAGGTTCACCTTGCGCCATTCAGGAGAATCTGTTCTCCCACAGGTGACACAGACGTATTGCTCCGTAGCGTGGGATTTGCGCATCTATAAAATTCATTTGAGCCAACATGTCTCGCAGACAGCAAAAAAAAAGAGGACCTTCTTCCGCCTCGAGGTATCATCACCAAAATCGTCATCTGTGTGCTGTGTACTCGAGGTAGCTGTGTACTGCCCGTTGTACGTACATCGATCGAGCAATTCGTATGAGGAACCTTGCATCTGGGTGACTGATGAATCGGAATTGTAATAGGAAGGGCGTGGTAGGTGGTGTGAGTAAAGCACGCTGGGGACATCAGGAGCACGAAGAGAGACGGATGGAGCAGATGATGACCCAGAAGAGGATCGAAGGGGATAAACAGAGGGCGCGGATGGACCTGGTATTAAGGCGGGTGGTGAGGGAGCGCACACGCGTAGCTCAGCGAGTCGTGTCCGTAGACGTTCGTTTTCCGCCTTGAGCTCCAAGAAAGTATTGAGCCTGAAAGACCGACAAGTTAGGCAATAAAAAGGCGGTAAGTCGATGGCATGTGAGCCTTACATGGCAATGTTGCGACTTGGATAGGGTTTTGCGACGGCGAAGAAGCATCGAGGAACCAACTCGTGTTCAATGAGGTGAGGATAGCCCTTTACCTCGAAGAGAACTTCGGTCTGAGGGGTGTTGTATGCAGTGATGGGGGACCTGGTTCTGAAGCGAACATAGGAATTCATCTCCTGGAGAGTGCGGAGAGATTCGTCAAAGGCGACATGAAAGGCACGATGGTCTTCCGCTGGAGGATGGATGGTATGAGGGGACGTGTAGGAGAGAGAGAAGGCTTACGGTTGACGAGCTCGGTGAAGAAACGATCAATGAGCTCAGCGTCTGACCAGCCGAGAATTTCTGTGACAGCGCGTCCGCAGAACCAGATTTTGGCTTCGGCAGAGAGGACAAAGATGATCGCGTCCGAGAGCTCGTGTATGAGCAGATCGGCCCAGCGTTTTCTTTTCGTGAACTCAAATGTTGAGTGAATAGCAGGCGAGGACGAGGATTTGGACATGGAAGTAGACATGAGAGTAGTTGATCGCCGCTAACACGAAAACGTCTGGAACGCCTTTAATCGACATGTTCTATGGAATGTTTCCATGTGCAATGGATTCTATGACGTCGTAACCCAAACCCCGCATAACCCCGGAAGACCCCGTAACTCAACCTCAAATAACGCAATATCCTCCATCCACACGAATCTCGCTCCCCGTCATGAATCTTGACGCATCGCTCGCAAGAAACACGATCGCGCCCTGTCGTTTATTCAGTATTGTCTCTACCAAATCCTGAAATTGAACTCACTGAAAGGTCTTCGGGTTCGCCCATCTATCTCAATTTGGTTAGCATCAACTATACGGCCCTTCAGAAGATTCAACTCACCCTGCCCACAGGCGTCAAACTCTCCCACGTTTTCTGTTCAGAAGTTAGATCCCAGTTTCACACCTTCAAGGCGCGCACTCACCTTGAGCTCAGTATCGTGAGCCAGAATCGTCTTTGTTAGCTTTGTTAGCATGTATCCTGGGCTAACCCACCGGCTCGTTAACACATGGAACACGCGATCACTATGAGTTGGAACTCACCTCAGCGTATTCACCCGCACCCCCTTTTTCGCCCATTCCACTGCCAAACTAGAAGCCATATGTCGGACCGCTAAATCGAAACCCCAAACGTCACCACCGGCCTGCATCTCCACGAGTGCTCCACTTACCTGCTTTCGAAGCATTATACGGTGTTTGTGGCTGTGCCCAGGCGTGAATGCTCTCTCAGACACTGCAAGCGAATTACCCACCTGAGGAATATTGATGATCTGGCACCTAGATTAGGAACAGCACTCCATATAAATAATCAAAACCGCACTGATGCACTCATGCTGGCCACCAACACAATCGACCCCCCTCCTTGTGGTATCATGTTTCGGGCTGCCTCGCGCGCCGTGAAGAACGCGCCATGGACGTTGATATCATATAACCGCTTGATCCGATCGAAAGGATAGCTGCAAATGAAATCCAATTAGCCCGGCCATGTCCCGACAGCTGTCCTCAACCGTTACCGTTACTTACTCAAATGCAGAATAGTTCTCTACGATCCCTAGACAATATTGTAGCATCACACTTTGTCCCATACGGACCGTCTTGCTTACCAGCAGATGCAACTACGGAATCAACGCGGCCAAAAGTGTCCATCACCGTCTCGAATGCCTTTTGAACCGACAGCTCCGATGAGACATCACATCCGATGCCAATCACTTCAAACTCATTTGGCTTCGCGTCGCTGTTAACTTATATTGTCTTCAGTAGCCGGTCTCGCGCTGGCAAACGTATGTGCTGACCGCATGCATTCTGGACTAGCTCCTCGGCGGCCGCTTTAGCCTCGTTCTCTTTCAAGTCAATTATGGCCAGTCGTGTGCATCCCCTAGAAGTAAATTGAGCCTGAGATCGGTATCCCAGGCTGGCGACGTACGATTGAACAAAAGCATTGCAGAATTCGTTCCCCAGTCCTCGTGCGGCCCCAGTGACAACACATACCTGCACGTTATCAATGAGCTCGTAGCATCGCAACGGAATGCAAAAAGTATACCTTGTTCTCAAGGGAGAAGGTGGGTAGAACGCGGGGCGTCCGGCGTGGGATAGCTGTGCTCTGCAACCTGGCATGAACGCGACTTGCGACTGAGGAGCGCAGCGAGAAGGAAGGGAGACGAGCAAGAACGGCAAAACTCATCGTGTACTGTGTGGAGAGTCGGTGGGAAGGACGAGATCATTTTTAAGTAGCGGTTATTGAGGTGTGGAGTCTAGACCACTCTTACGGCATCCGCTTCCGACATCCGACAGTCGGACTTGTTATTAGCACACGAACATGTAGCGAGCTCAAACATAGGTTACTATTCATATAAACTAGTAGAAAAGGAGTGTAAAGTCGGCCAGAAGGGTATATGCAAAACAATAGAACTCGAGTTCAATACAAGCAGCGAAACGAACAAAAATAAGAAATGGAGTAATACGGACGGAACATGGATGCGCAGCGTCCACGTGACTCGGTCAAATGCATGCGAACTTGGACTTGCGCCTCTGCAACTCCTCCATACGCGAGTCGAGTTGCGCCCGAGCACGTTCCTTGGCTCGTCGCTCTTCGTCCAGTCGCGATTCCAATGACTGCTTTTCTTCCACAATTGACTTCCGAACATTCGCAACCTCTCGCCGAGCGTCCTGAAGCTCATTGCGAAGCATTTCTAGCTGTGCGCTGAACGAGTCTCGTTCCCTCGCAATCTCCGTCGCTTGCATCCGTGCTTTTCGCACTGAAAAAAAGAAGCAGATGTTTTGTGTCAATGCTCCATGCAGAAATGTCGTAGTAACGTACAGTTCTTCTCAGAGTCACTTAGTGACGTCTCCAGTGTGCTCACCAGATCCATATGAGTGGCAAGATCACTCTCACAGTGGGATAGCTGCTTATTGAGCGTCTTGATCATCACCTCTTGTTCGTTGAT
>JBBPME010000503.1:0-15162 GCA_038090155.1 Rossbeevera pachydermis
CGGCGGTTCAGGTGTTGTGCTTGATGGAAGTAGGTAAGGTTTTATGGTTGGTGAAGACCTGCACAGGGAAAGGGGAATCATGGAGGTAGTGTCTCCAGGTTTTTAAGGCACGGATGATGGCGAGGAGTTCACGATCATAGATGTTGTAGTTCCTCTCAGCAGCAGAGAATGTCTGGGAGAGGTAAGAACAGGGGTGCCAGTCACTGTTGGAATTGGTTTGAAGGAGGATAGCCCCAGTGGCATACTTGGAAGCATCTGTAGCAATGGCAAAGGGGGCGGAGAGATTGGGGAGTCACAGGACAGGTTTTGCGAGGAAGAGTCGTTTTAGAGTTTGGAACGACTGTTCACAAGTAGGGGACCAAGACCAGGCAAGGTTTTTCTTGGTTAAGTTCAAGAGGGGGCGAGCAACGGTGGAGTAATCTGGAATAAACTGGTGATAGAAGTTGGCAAAGCTGAGGAAGGAACAAACTTCCTTGACTTTCATAGGTGTAGGCCAAGAAGCAATCCTGTCAAGTTTGACAGGGTCCATAGCAATCTGTCCAGGTTGGACGATCATACTGAGATATTCGACCTCTTTAGTGGTGAAATTACACTTGGAGAGGCGGAGGCAAAGGTCAAGTTCTTGCATCCGTTGAAGGACATGTTTGGTACATTCTGTGTAAGTAGTGTCGTCAGGGGAGAAGATGAGGAGATCATCCATATAGATAATGAGCCATCCTTTGGCAATCATGTCACAGAATGAGTCATTCATGAAGTGTTGGAATGTAGCAGGGGAGTTGCAGAGTCCAAAGAACATGATGGTGGGTTCATAGAGGCCCTTATGCGTGATAAAAGCGGCCTTTCATTGGTGTCCATCTTTGATATGAACATTGTTATAGCCCCAACGGATGTCAAACTTGGTGAAGACTTTGGCGTCCTTGAGTTTATCGACGAGGTCAGAGATCAGTGGGAGGGGGTATGCATCACAAACAGTATGTTCATTAACGTAGCAGTAGTCTTGACATGGGTGAAGTTTGCCGTCTTTCTTCTTCACAAAGAAAAATGGTGACACTTGGGGGGAATTTGAGGGGTGGATCTTTCCAGATCAGAGGTTTTCCTCGAGGGAGTCATCAGTGGCTTTCTGTTCCTCAGGGGACAAGGGGTAGAGCTTCCCAATTTTCGGGGCGAAGGATTTGCTGAGGTTGATCTCATGATTGTAGGGATGAAAGGGGGGTACATGGTCAGAGACGTCTTCTGAGAAGACCAAGGTGTATTTGGAGTATTTGGAGGGAAGGACAGGAGGTGGTTTGGCCTTTTTGGCAGCCATAGCTAGCTCCATTGTGGAGGTGAGCTTGGCGCAGACAGGGGAACCTAGGGGGGCGAAGCGACAAACACCATGGATGACACAGTTGATGGTTCAATTTTCCTTAGCCCTGAGCAGATAGGCTTTGGGATCATCAAAATCCAAATAGGTGTGGAGTTGGTCCTGGGTGATGGGGGCAATGGTGGTATGCTGAGGGGGTTTGAATGGAGTGGGGGACAGAGGGCAAAAGTTCGAGTTGTGGCGATGGGAGTCAGCCACATAGGCGGAGTATACTGTACCTTTGGACTGAGCAGATCCAGGGCATGGCTTTGTCCTGGGAGCCATCAAAGTCCTCAGGTTGGGTGAGGCAGAGTTTAGTGATTTTGGATGACAACATAATGTGAAGAGGTGGGGGTGGAAGGCTAGAAGGTTGGTGGGCAATCGGGGTGGGGGATAGAGGAGGTAGGGTAAGGCTCGAGGATAGCTGGTGGGCTAGCTCAGTGTTGAGGGAGATAGTGTTGTCTAACTCCTGGGTGGAGGGGAGGGTAAGATCTGGGTCGAGATCTGTATCTTTGTTGCTGGATAGGCGAGAAAGGGATTAATGAGAATCAGAGCTCAGTCAAGTGAATGAACAACTGTATTATGTACCTAATGAGAATCAGAGCTAGGTACAGTGTGAGTAGCTGATAAGTAATAATGAGTGTGCAATGACATACCTCAGTCGAGTGAATGAACAACTGAGGAAACAGACGGAACGGTATGGAAATGTAGGTAACAAACGAGTGTGGGAAGGAGTTACTAAAGTAGGAAAGAAGTTGTATGTGTAGCATATGTTAACAGAGATTCTGGGGACTCAGGGGTGGGCTGTTCTTCTCTCCAAGAGGAGGCAGCTGTTATGGCTCAGTGGGCTGAAGAAACAAAGGGGTTCTGTGGGGTGGAAGGGGGATGTCTTCCTTTGGGTCTCGAGTAGGGGAGTTTGGGAGGAATGGTGGAAGTGGTTCACAATGATGGTGACCGAAGGGAAAGCTAGAGCTTTTGTTACAACTGGCCTGGGTAGGGTCGGTCGTAGACTCAGGGGCTACCAGGGGATGAAGAACTAGGAGTCCAAAGGTGAACACCTGAGGACGACGAAGGACTAAGGATACCTCAAGGGCTTTACCACGAAGCGTAACTCAAGGGTTTTGACTGAGGAGTCCGAAGGGGGAGGCCTTGGACAATGAAGGGCTAAGGATATCTCGAGGGCTTCACCGCGAAGTGTAACTCAAGGGTTTTGACTGAGGAGTCCGAAGGGGGAGGCCTTGGATGATGAAGGGCTATGGAGCACATGCTCAGAGAGTGGGCTAAGAGCAGGTAGATTGAGAGTACTGAGTAGCTCTAGCTTATGTACAAAGACGAGTGTCTAGGGTTTATATAGAGGAGAGATGGAAGGTCATGGAACATGACCGAAGGAAGATGAGTCAGCCGCAGTATGAATGAGTCATGAAGACTGCAGATGAGTAATGGTACACTAAGCAGATGATGAAGCGAAATGAGTAAGCATGAGTCAGAGAACTTGGTAATCCGCAGTTATGGATGAGTCATGAGGACTGCGGATGACTAAAGTATAATGAGTAAACAATAGATAAGAGAAAGGCATAGTGATAAGCGTTAACGAAGAGAGAGAGAGAAAGAGAAAGAGAAAGACAGAAACTAGGGGCAAGTTGTAACACCAGTATTGGTGTAGGTGCTATCCTATTCCAAAACCAAGATAACACTTGGAGACCAATCACTTACATCTCTAAATCTCTCTCAGATGCCAAGCACAACTACCATGCAGCTGATCTAGAGATGCTCACGATCATCTTCACCCTTACTGAATGGCGCCACTATCTCTTAGACACTACCAAACCATTCACCATCCTAACTGATCACAAAAACCTGGAATTCTACTGTCAACCACAGAATCTCTCATGTCAACAAGCATGCTGGTTTCAATTCCTTCAGGAATATCATTTCACTCTCTCTCATCATCCTGGCTCTTCCAATCCAGTGGATCCTCTGTCCCGGAGGCCAGACCATAAGAGGGGGATAGAGATTGATAACACTTCAATCACCATCATCCCAGATGCTTTAATTCGCACCTCGACTGCAAAAGAAGCAGATGTGGAAGGCCAGATTCGAATGAAGCAACATCTCAGAGAACCATTTGCATGACAGGGATTGAAGGAGAACAAAGAACCATGGACTAAAATTGACAGATTACTCAAATGGAGGGACTTACTATACATACCAAATGATGCAACATTGCAAAATCAAATATTAGCCCAATGACACGATCACCCCCTAGCCAGTCACCCTGGTATTCGCAAAACCAGAGAATTAATCATGATGCATTACTACTGGCCCTCAATATTCAAGGATGTTAAGAATACGTTGCTGGATGTGAGCGTTATCAAAAGACAAAAATTGACAGATGCACAAAACATACCACCCTACATCCACACAATGTTCCAAATGCCCCTTGGGAAATCATATCTGTTGATCTAATCAGTCCCCTACCAGAATCAAAAGGCAAGGACTCTATCCTGAATGTGGTTGACCACTTCTTGAAGATGATCCATTTGTTCCCAGTCTCCTCTAACATTACTTCACTTGGAGTTGCCCAAATCTTCTGTGACCATATATTCAAGTTACACAGCACTCCAAAGAAAGTGATTTCAGATCACAGAACTCAATTTGTCTCCTTGTTTCTCAAAGATCTGTTCATCTTACTTAAGATCAAAGGAAATCTGTCAATGGCCTACCATCCACAAACCAATGGATTAACTGAACAGATGAATATGGAGGTAGAACAATATCTTCATATATACATCAACCATCATCAAAACAACTGGGTCGATTGGTTATCACTCACCAAGTTTACTCACAACCAAAAGATATCTGATTCCACTGGTTACTCCCCCTTTGTTCTTAACTATGGACAGAATCCAACCATTCAATATGAGTCTTGTAAGAGTGTTCATAACGATCGTGCCACCAACTTCTTGACTCAAATGAAAGAACTCCAAGAACTCACTCAAAAGTCAATGGAACATGCCAAGGTGGACATGAAATGATACCATGATCACAAAATACATCTGGTTCCTACCTTTAAAGAAGGTGATTTGGTTCTTATCGAAGCGACTAACATTCGGTCAGACCAACCGATGAAGAAGCAAGATGACTGTCATTATGGATCATTTCCCGTCAAGAAGAAGAACTCAGATGGATCATATGAGCTCAAACTCGATAAAAAGTGGCACAGTATTCACCCAGTATTTAACAAGTGCGTACTATGACCATACATTCCCAGTACCTTTCCTTCACAACAAATGCCTCCACCACCTCCTCCTGATGTTGTTAAACAACAAGTTGAACACGAGATCAAATTGATAGTCAACTCTTGTGAACGACATGGCAAAATACAATATCTTGTACATTGGAAAGGATATCCACACAAAGAAGATGAATGGCTCAATATATCAGACCTAACCAATGTGCACAAAGCCATCCACAACTTTCATAAGATGAACCCCAAAGCCCCAAGAGGGTTAACCATCAAAATTCGGGAACTTTGTAACTGTAATTCTGTTAAGAAATGACTCAAATTGAAGATGTGCATAACACGAAGAGTGGGCGAAGTAATTGAGAATTTCAAAACTAGCAAATACAAATGGATGTCAAGTACTTATATACTGATGGTAAGAAGGTTATGTATGAGATTGTAAAGAGATAAGATTAGATGTGATTATAGAAAGTAAAAATCTTTACATTACCCCCTTCATATGATCAATGTCCATAGCGATAAGAGAAGAAGAAGGAATATCAAACAAGTGAGATGGAAGACGAGTAAGGGAAGCACTGAATTTCTTGAAATCATTATCATCAAAGGTATCTCCTTGTCCTGAACACAAATTGCAGTTACAAATCTCTCAAATTTTGATGGTCAACCCTCTTGGGAAATCAAGATTCTTGCAATGAAAGTCATGTATGGAGTCATGTGCATTGGCAAGGTCGGAGATATTGAGCCATCCTTCTTCTTCAGTCAGGAATCCTTTCCAATGTACCAAATATTGAATCTTGCCACATCGTTCTCTGGAGTTGACAATTGATTCAATTTCTGTTCGACTTGTTGTTTAACGATGTCGGGAGGTGGAGGAGGGGGTTTTTGTTGTGTTGGAAAGGAGCCTAGTGTATATGGTCATAGTACACATTCGTTGAATATGGGATGTATACCACACCATTTTTTGTCGAGTTTGAGTTCGTAAGAGCTGTCTGAATTCTTCTTTTTAATTGGAAAGGGTCCATATCTTCGATCGTCCAACTTTTTCATAGATCAGTCTGAACAAATGTTGGTGGCTTTGATGAGGACGAGAACTCCTTCTTTGAATTTGGGTATTGGATGTATTTTGTGATCATGGTACCGTTTCATGTCTGCCTTTGCATGCTCCATAGACTGTCATGCTAGATCTTGGAGTGTCTTCATGTGAGTGGAGAAATCAACTGCGCAATCGTTATGAACACTTTTACGAGACTCATATCGGATGGTGGGATTTTGTCTGTAGTTAAGAAGGAAGGGGGAGTAACCAGTCGACTCTGAGATCATTTGATTATGTGTAAACTTGGCAAGAGCTAACCAGTCAACCCAATCATTTTGATGGTGGTTGACATAAATGCGTAAGTATTGTTCAACCTCTGCGTTCATCCTTTTGGTGAGACCATTAGTTTGAGGATGGTATGCCATCAATGGGTTTCCTTCAATCTGTAACAGTATGAACAAGTCCGTGAGGAATGAAGAGATGAACTGTGTCCCTCTATCAGAGATAATCTTTCTCAGAGCGCCATGGAGTTTGAATATATTGTCTCTACAGATCTAGGTGACACCAAGTGATGTGATATCTGATGAAATGGGGAACAGATGTATCATCTTTGAGAAGTGATCGACCACATTCATGATCATATCCTTCCCCTTCGATTCCAGTAATGGACCTATGAAATCGACTGAGATTAATTCCCATGGAGCATTTGAAATGTCATGTGGATGGAGTGTCGTATGTTTCACATGTCTGTCTACCTTAGTCTTTTGACAGCACTCACATCCTGCCACATATGTTTTTATGTCCTTGGAAATGGAGGGCCAATAGTAGTTTGACATTATTAAGTTGCGTGTTCTATGAATGCCTGGATGACCTGCAAGTGGATGATTGTGTTTTTGTTGCAGGATTTGATTTTGTAGGGTCATAACATTGGGTACATATAATAGGCCTTTCCATTTGAGTAATCTGTCGATCTCTGACCATGGTTCTTTGTTTTCCTTTAATCCCTGTCGTGCAAATGGTTCCCTGAGATGTTGTTTCACTTGAATCTGTCCTTCCACATCTGCTTCTTTTGCAGTTGAGGTGCGAATTAAAGCATCTGGGATAACAGTGATTGAGGAATTGTCAATTTCTACCCCCTTCTTGTGGTCTGGTCTCCGGGACAGAGGATCCACAGGGTTGAAGGAACCAGGACGATGAGAGAGGGTGAAATGATACTCTTAGAGGAATTGGAACCATCTTGCTTGTCGATATGACAAATTCTGCAGCTGACAGTAAAACTCAAGATTCTTGTGATCCATTAGGATGGTGAATGGTTCAATGGCATCTAGAAGGTAGTGATGCCATTCGGTGAGAGCAAAGATAATGGCCAACATCTCAAGATCAGCAGCATGGTAGTTGCGCTCTGCATCTGAGAGTGACTTCAAGATATAGGTGATTGGTCTCCATGTCTCATCTTGGTGTTGAGACAGGATAGCGCCAACACCAATTCCAGAACTGTCCGTTTCAACCTTGAATTGTCCGTCATTACAGGGCATTGCTAGAGAAGGGGAAGAACAAAGGATCTGTTTGAGTTGTTCAAATGCTGATTAACAGTTGGTCGTCCAATCAAACTCTTTAGTTTTTGAAGTAAGCACATTGAGGGGTCGGGCTATGATTGAAAAGTCTTTGACAAAGTGACAATAAAAGTTCAAGAACCCAAGAAACCCTCTAAACTCTTTCTTCGAAGATGGAGTAGGCCAATCCATAACACCTTTGACTTTCACAGGATCGGTATGAACCTCATTTTCTGATATGATGAGTCCAAGATACTCAGTATGCGTTTGTTCAAAGTTGCATTTACTGGGTTTGAGGAAGAGGTTGTTATCTTGTAGTAGTTGTAATACTTCACATATGATCTTACAATGCTTATCAAGGGAGTGCATAAAGATCATAATATTGTCAATGTATACAACCACTTTTCCTCTAGTGATAAGGTCTTGGAAGATTTGGTTCATCATTGTTTGAAAAGTTGCTGGTGAGTTGGTTAACCCAAAGAACATGACAAGAGGTTCATATAGGCCCAGATTAGTTCAGAATGCTGCTTTCCATTCATTGCCTTCTTTTATCCAGATGTTGTTGTAACCCCATCAAACATCAAGCTTTGTGAAGTATTTAGCTCCACATAACTTGTCTATGAGTTCAGATATGAGGGGGAGAGGGTAACAATTTTTAATTGTCACCTCATTCAACTTCTGGTAGTCCTGGACAGGGCAAAGACGACCATCCTTCTTCTTGATGAAGAAGAATGCTGAAGTGAATTTCGACTTGGAGGGTCTGATACAACCGGACTTGAGGTTTTCAGCAATAAATTCCTCTAGCTCCATTTGTTCTTTCGGAAATAGGGGATATGTTTTACAGTTGACCTTGTGTGTGCCAGGAATAAGATCAATAGTGTGATCCCATTACTTTCATGGTGGGAGCGCATCAAATTCCTCTTTAGAGAACACATCTTCGAAGTCTTGGTACGTCGAAGGTACCAATTCCTCAAAGGTCTGTTCTTTCTTTTGGTTGGTGGCTGCTAGGTCAGTCGCTACATTTCGTACTGTGAAAACCTCGTCATCCTCATCTAACTTGTCATCTTCCATTGATTCAAGTGGTGGGAGATGATCATTTTGGCATCAGAATGTTAGCTTTCCCAATTTCCAGTCCATATCTGGGTTATGGGTTTGTAACCAGTTGTGACCTAGGAAAATCTGGTGGGTGCTTAGGTCCATTATCGCCAATGCAATCCTCTCATAGTGGTCATCAATTGTTAGTTCAGCAATGACGAATTCAGTGATATTTCCATTCGAGTTCAAAGAGCCATCAGTGTTATACATCCACACTGGTCTAGGCAATGCGTGTGTTGGCATCTTATTCCTCTGAATGAATTTTCTGTCTATTGCTGAACCTGTACAACCAGAGTCTAGTAACGCTAAGACCTCTCGGGTTTGCCCATCGCCAGTTTGTAAGATTGCATTCAGTTCGAAAGCTGGTGCAGACTTGCTCACACATCAAATGTATTTGGGTTTACGTTGAAGATCTTTTAGGATAAAGAATGTGTTGTTTGGACTCGCTTTATCGATCAACTGGACCAAGTCTTTGTCGACTTCTGAAATGCATGATTCATGTATGAAGGCTCTAAGATGTTTTAAGGATCTCTTTTTGTCACCTAATCATACAGTTCGCTGCATCCAGTCTACAGACCATAGGTCTACCATATTGAACCAACTCTTATTGCCTGTATTTGATTTGGTCACCTTGACAGGTTCAGGTGATTGTCCCTTGCCATTTGCTCTTGGAGTGGTTGTCTCCACCATAGACTCTCATTTGAGAATCTTTATGTGGGCAGTCGGTTCACAAGTTGTCTCATCAATCACGCTTGTGCCTTTAACAGCTCGATTAACTGCATGTGCATCAACTTTCTTGTGTTCTGACTGGCTTTGTTTGAGGGCCATCCTGGCTAACTCATGCATGTCATATATGGGTCCTTCATGTGCAACCATTCTAATATCAATCTGAGGGTTTTCATCTAGCACTTCAAAGCCATCATCTAACAGCATTTGTTGTCTTGCATTGAACATTGGGGTCTCATCTGTGTCACAAAATAGAACAGCATATTTATTGAATGATGAACTACAGGTAATTACAGACTTATTAGAAATAGTACTGTTCTTTGGCAAAATCCTCCTTCTTTTTCTGGGCCATCTGACATATGGCGGTCATCATCTCATTGGTGACCTCAAAGGTTTCACCATCTGCTTCGAAGCAGCGATTTTGGAGACAGCAATGAGGGAGATGGTCAGGGCAGGGCCAAGGTTTTCCACAACAGTGACAAACATTCACCTCAATTGCTTTGGAAAGGTCCATTGGACCGGAGGTTCCAGGGATTGCAGCAGTGAAATAGAATGAGGAGGAGGAGGAAGAGGCCTTGTGGTTTGTTGATGCTGTTGTCTCAGCAGTCTTGGTTGTGGACTTGTTATTGTTCCATCAATAGGATGAATCGTTGGACAACTTGGAAACCGACTCGAGGGTGGTCTGTGCATGCCTCAATCCACGTTTCCATCGGTCTAGATTCTCACTATCCAGTAATGAGTCATCATGACTGATTTGTGCTAGTTGTACATGTTTGATTAACTCCTTTTTTATGCCCTTGCGGATGACATTTAGGAGGGTGGTGGTGTTTGTGAGGTAATCAAACTCAGCTTCTAGGCACAGTTGGTGGAGCTCAACAAAGAACTCCTCAATATTTTGTTTTGAACCTTGTTTTAGATTCATGAGTTTATCCTGAGCCTTGTGCTTAGACTCGGTGTCTTTAAACTGTTGGATGACTTCTTCCATGAAATCATTGAAGGTAATTGTTTCAATCACAGCTCCTTTCATCTGGAAGTAGTGGTTTGCGAAGTGACCAGCTGTGCCACCCTTCATTGATGAGAGCGTAATCATGATTTTAAGCTTATGGGAAATGTGACCACTAAAGCCGGCAAGATAAAGACCTAGACTTGTCATCCTCCATTTGTCGAACTTTGTTTTGTCACCATTGAAATCATCTGGTCTCCTTATGACTGACTTTCTGATTGGAGAAGGAATCGAGACACAAGGTGTGTAGGGGTTATGAATAGAGTTGTGTACACCACATGTTATGGTAGGCATGGGTGATGGAGATGAGCAAGGGATTCGGATCCTGAATGGGGATCTTGCAGGAGGAGGGCAGACAGGAGTAGGTGAGATGACAGGGGGAGGAATGTGTAAAATGGGAGGTGGTCCTGCTGTAGCCAGATTATCTCCATATGAAATGGTCCACATGCACATCATGGTGTGAAACTCTTCCATAGAAGAAGCTATGTGGGATTGAGGCAGGGGAGGTGTGCCCAAAGACACAATAGGACATTGTCACTCGGTGGCAGCGATGGAGGATGTACACAAAGATGCTCACAAGATAGAGGCGACAGGGTTCATGGTGTAATCGGTCATGGAGGTATAGGGAGATGCAAAGAGCTAGGACTAGGTTATTCAGGAAGACTCCCCTAGTATTCGCTCGAGATTGCAGATGAGTGAGTCGAGGAACAGACAATAAATCCAATTGCAACAATAAGAATTGAGGAACAGAGGATTTACTGAATTGCAACAATGCTTTGGGAGGGTTTGTGTCCTTCTTGGGAGGCTACACACAAATCTGAAACAAAAGGTACAATCTCATGAGGATTGCACTGCCTAATCAAGCTGCAGGGCACAGCCAGGTATCAATCAAAATGAGGGAACCAGAGAGCTGCCTGGCTATGGCATCCGATTTAGCTCAGCAAGGCTGCAACTCTTATTTTACAATGAAGAGTTACCCTTCATTAATACCCTCACACCTGGGACCCAGTGTATGTGTTACAACTTGCCCCTAGTCTCGTTTTCTCCCTCTTTCTTTCTCTCTTCGTGAACACGTACCACTATGCTTTTCTCTTATCGATCGTTTACTCTTCATACTTTAGTCATCCGCAGTCTTCCTGACTCATCCATAACTGCGGGTTACCAATCCCTATTACTCATGCTTACTCACCTTGCTTCGTCATCCGCTTAGTGTACCATTACTCATCCGCAGTCTTCCTGACTCATCCTTACTGCGGCTGACACATCTCCTTCGGTCATGTTCCATGACCTTCCATCTCTTTCCTATATAAACCCTAGACACTCATCTTTGTACACTAAGCTAGAGCTACTCAATCTCCTCTATAACATCTGCTCTCAGCCCACTTCTCTGAGCGTGTGCTCTCCTTAGTCCCTCGTCGTCCTTAGGCCTTCCCCTTCGGACTCCTCCACCTAAAACCTTGTGTGACGCGTCGTGGTGACGCTCTCAAGGTACCCTTAGTCCTTCGTCGTCCAAGGCATTCCCCTTCGGACTCCTTCGTCGTCCTCTGGTGTCTATCTTAGGACTTAACCCTTAGCCTTAGTATCCATTGAGTCTACGTCCGACCCTACCCGGGCCAGTCGTAACAGTATGCTATAATCAGGTGGGCAGAAACGGACATTTAGTAACGGGGAACTGAAAGGTCGGAGTCACTAGGCGAAGTGCTTGTGCTCTGGGGCAATACGGCGCAATAAAAGCTGTTGAATTGGTAATATTCCATTATCAATTCTAGACTGAGTCTATTTGTTATGAAATCTTCTACTTCTTTCTAGAAGATTCTATTATTACATTATCAATATTACACATCCATTATTCATCCACTTAGTAATCTGCAGTATATGCTGACTGATGCAAAGTCAAGCTCCTTATTTGCTATTGGATAGAATACTATAGAATGTTCTTCATCTATATCACATGATTCATTTAGAACATTCTATGACCTTCCATAGATACAAACATGTACTGTAGTATATAAGGGCACTCTTAGCCCCTCTAATACCTAAGTTGTTTTCACCCAATAAGTGATCAATAGCTTCAGTTTAGCCTCAACTACAGACAGCTCAAATCCCTAGTAAGTCTCTACTAGAGATCTCCCTTAGTAGGATCCCTTGCATCCCTCAGCTGCGCCTGTAGAAGTCCTGTTGGATTTCTATAAAGGCCTTGAAGTGTTGTTTTTCTTTGGCGGGTGGAACATGAGGTGTGTTGGTGAAGAACCTAGCAACTTGGGCAAGTTTAAAGAGACAAAGCAGGAGTATGGACTCAAGGACAAAGTGTTGGCAAGTAAAGTGGGAGTTTTGGAATTATGTTAAGAAACGACTCAAATTGAAGACTTGCGTGACACAAAGAGTGGGTGAAGTAATTGAGAATTCCAAAACTAGCAAATACAAATGGATGTTGAGTACTTATATACTGATGGTAAGAAGGCTATGTATGAGATTGTGAAGAGATAAGATTAGATGTGATTATAGAAAGTAAAAATCTTTACAAATTCATGCGCTAACCGAGGTAATACCTTCAATGATATTGAGTTCAAACATTTTAGTTCTTCTCTTACCCATCTCCCTTCTCATATTTTTGATATTCCTTCTGTTGATTTGGATCTCTAATCTTTTTCTATTGTTGCAGACACCGAACATAAGAAGGGGATAATGTAAAGGTTTTTCATTTTATATATCTTATCTTATCTTATCTAGTCACAATTAGAGTTCTGCACGGGTTAACCCACGGGTGCCGTGATGTCAACCCGTACCCGACCCGTCAAAACCCGCACCCATCAAACCCGCAGGTTCTATTTACCACGGGTGCCCCTGATGGGTGTATGGGTGTAGACCCGTCACAGGTCAACCCGCGGGTCTCTATCAATGTACAAATTCCTGATGAAGCTACGCCATCTCGAACCTATCTGCAGCAACATCATCAATAGCATCCCATCCATCTGGGAACGCAGTATCCTTTTCATTGGTATCATCCATCATAACGATTCTCTTCATATCAGAATCCTTTACCATCCCCATGAGACTCCAAGATCCGAGACAGAGCAGCGCACGGACACTTTGGCTTGATAACCGATTGCGGACATGTGTCAGCAGATTGCGGCCACGGCTGAACAGCCGCTCAACGTCAACCGATGTAGCTACACGAACAATGAGTTAGCACCAATGTAACCGTTCGAAATGGAATGAAAAAGCAAACCTGGGATGCTTAAATAGTCTGTAGCCATGTGTGCAAGTCGGGGGTACCGGGCAGAATTGTCAGCCCACCACTGGAGAACATTATCGACGTCCTCAGTGATGTCCGTAGCCAGGTAGTCTTCCAGTTCATCATGTTGTGCTTTTAGCTTGGGTTTAGCCATGTGCGGGAGGTTATCGAACACGTTGGTCGATGCCTTGGGTTGGCTGGAATCTGGTGTAGTATCCACATCCATATCAGCATCGGTTGTGGCATCTGTGCTGTTTGCAACATGATATACGTGATATGAATTTTTATATGTATCCGCGACAAGAGTTTTTGCCATTTCGATCCATTGATGCTTCCAGCCGGCACTCCTAAAGTACTCGAGCTTGTGGCAGGGGTGCAAAACTGTGTGATGGGATTAGGTTGATATCATGACTGCTGATCAACGTACCCATGGTAATACGATACATGTCGGACGAGTCCGTTAATGAGTAGTACCTGTTGAGGGTCTTTTTAGCCAGTCCAATGGCCACGCGGATTGCTGGGCTAAGTTCTTGGTTGTTCAATATGCCGTTCGTGAAGGCTTCATCAATGTAATCCATGGCCGGTATGACCATGGCAAGGTTTGGCGTTTTGCGAGAAAAGAATGCTGTTGCGTCCTTCAGAGTTTGTGAAAGTGATGAGTAAGCTGGATGCTGTGCAACAAACACATGCACCTTTAGAACGTCACAGAGCTGCCCCAAGAGCTCCCACTCCTTCTCATCCAGTGCGCAGTTGCTCACCCCTAGCTTATTCTTGTCTGTGATTGCATCGATTCCAGTCCGGTACTCCACTGCAAAGTTCAACATGTCAAAAGTCGAGTTCCAACGAGTCGAAACGTCCCGCGGAAGATTCCTCATGGCCAGTCCATGCTCCCTCAATGTCTCCTTCCACGTGGGCAAAAGCTTCGTGCTCGAATGGATAATTTTGAAGCCCAGTTTACGAATTTGGCATAATAGTCAAGGTATGTCCATGTTGTCTCAACGAATCCCACTCACCTTCGCAAGCATTAGACGGAGCAGCTGCATATGCGCATCAAGATCAGCGTGCTCCTCTGCAGTCAAGTAATCAGCTTTGTTAACCCAACCGTCCACATTGTCCTTCACAAGATCACCATCCACTTCTCTACCGGCCTGGATTTTTGACTTGTATGCTTCGAGTCTTGTCTGAAGCTCCTCCAACTCAAGCTCCTGCCCCAGCTCTCTCCAGTCTCCTTCCTCGTTATCCTCACACTCACCACTTCTAACATCTTTCTTTTTTGGCAGATTAAAAATGCGAAGAAGACTTTTCGCCACTAAATTGATGACATGCAAGAAACAATGTGTACGTGCGTTGTCTCCTGCAATGTGCGCAATGCGGTCTGCTATTTCATACGTCATCACATCGTTCAATGTGGCATTGTCAGCGGTAATACTCAGGATCTGTGGGCCGTATCAGGTAAGTACATGTAACGAGGTTTCACGCCTCACTCACCTTATCTGAGACACTGAACTCATTCAGAACATTTACGAACGCTTCCGCCAGGTTCGCACCGCTATGCAACTTCACACCAACATCATTAATACAAGATATGCATACATCAGTGTTGTGACTCACCTTGGCTACTTCAACCACGTCCAAGACCATGGAAAGTGGCTTCCCCTCGTCGGCCAGATGCACAGTAATAGCCACAAATGCTTTGTGGTTTGGAGAAGTCCATCCATCCATCGCAAAGCTCAACTCGCCATCGTATTCCTGGTATGTGATCAATATCGTATGGAAAACATGTTAATAGGACTTACCCTTAACATTTTAGCAATTCGTTTGCGTACATTTGCGAACACTAGCCGGGTGTCCCGCGATACTGTAGTTGGGTGCGGTAAGTAATATTCAGGGCGACCTGTCTTCATCAATGACTTGAATCCTCGATCACCGAC
>JBBPME010000504.1:0-15125 GCA_038090155.1 Rossbeevera pachydermis
GATACCAGTTGAGGAGTGTCAGAAACTGATTGAGAGTATGCCTAGGAGGGTTCAGGCAGTGCTGAAAGCAAAAGGAGGCTATACCAAGTACTGATAATATCCAAATACCCTTGTAAATTCAAAAGCTCAGAAAGGTTGTTTTAAAATGGATCTATTTCAATAGTGTGTGAACCAAATCACATGACCCTGGGGGCAATGTCTCCACCACAGCCAACCAAAATTCCCACAGTGCCTGGCAGTGTGCTCCACACATCACAGTTGAGGCTAATATGGAAAGGGTTTCCGAGGTCACTGTATAGTGAGCAAATGGTTCTACCTTACAACAGGGCCATGAAAAGGCTGCAAGGTGGCAGTGGGAGAATGGAAGAGGACTCTACTGTGGGACTGTGTGGCAGAGATCCAATATAGGAGTAGATCCATGGAGATAAGATTAAGATATGAGATCCAGAGATGTGACCAGATCAAGAGGGAGATCTACAGTATCAGGAAGTCACATGACTAGCCTATCACATGATCCTATGAGTTAGATGGTTTTGAGAATCCAGGATTCATAACACTAGAGCAATATATGCCAATGAGTACTGTAGTGTTGCCACAGCTCAGCAAGCTGCCTCAAGCCATTGCAATTTTCACAACCAATATCAGCTCTACTAGAGTAGTAACATTGTAGATGACCATTTTTCAACTCAATGAAGATTCTCTAATAGTTCACTTGTCATGAAATGGTTTAGTTTTGAAATGGCTTAGCCAAAATAGCTGAGCTGTGGCAACACTATTCAGAGTACCTGTCAATAGATAGGTGCTAAGGTAGTAGTGCTCACTGGGTCAGCGCTGAGATGGGCGCTAGAACAAGACAACAAAAGAAACCAATCAGGGCATTGCACGGTTTGCAACACACATAGCATACTGATTTTTTACAGATGGCCCTCCTTTTGAATAGTAACCAGTCGAACAATATGCAGCCGATATTTAGAGACCCAAAGCTGCAGAATTACAAAGGGCACGAGAGTGAGGAGGGCCCAAGTTGACCAAGAGGTCGCTCACTCACGACATATCCCAAGTTGTATCGTCACGCGTACGCCGATCATGACCGTATTACTGTTTTGACATATTTGTATCCACACTACTACAGCAATTCGACTCCTCTGACCGCGACGACGATGGCAGCGACCGCCGAGCAGCAAATGTCGCTTACCGTAGCGCCCAGGGGAGGCTCGTCTCATTTGAACAAACCAGCGCGACAGCTCGTTCCAGCGTTTCTGCAAAAACTATACGAGTACGTCTCATCTTACCTTCACCCAAACGCTCCTGATTTTACATCGATAGGATGGTCAATGACCCCTCTGATCAAGATCTAATACGATGGTCCGAGACCGGTGACTCTTTCTTTGGTGAGTGGTGGAACCCCCTCTTTGCTTGCCCGCCCTTAATTACGTATCCGTGGCTCACCCCCTAGTCCTCGACCAAGAACGTTTTTCGAGCGAAGTACTCGGGCGCTGGTTCAAGCACAAGAACTTTAGTTCATTCGTCCGCCAGCTCAACATGTACGGCTTCCACAAGATTCCCCACCTCCAGCAGGGCGTCCTCCGTTCCGACTCTGAAAACGAGTTTTGGAACTTTGAGCACTCTCACTTTCTACGCGGTCAACCCGACTTGCTGTGTCTCATACAGCGCAAACGCCAAGCGCCTACGACCGCAAATGATGATGCGCATGGACACGGACACGGACATGGAATTGGGACTGGAGCTGGAGCTGGAGTTGGTCTCGGCGCGGCCAAGGATGCAGCAGGTAACGGAGCGGTGGGCGCATTGTCTCCCAACCAGCTTTTGGACATCAACTCCATCGTGAATGGCATTCAAGCCATCAAGCACCATCAGGCCACTATCTCCGCGGACCTGAACGAACTAAAGAGCTCAAATCAACACCTGTGGCAGGAAGCCATGGCCGCGCGTGAGCGGCACAAGAAGCATCAGGACACGATCAATCGAATTCTGAAATTTCTGGCCGGGGTGTTCGGGCATGGGGACAACAGGATGAGGAACGATGAGGATGCGACCCATGCAGTGGTAGCTAGGAAGCCTCAGAGGTTGATGATCGCGGACGGGCGGAGTAGGCGAATGGCCGAGGTTGGAGACGAGGAGGAGCCTAGGTCGAGCACGGCGAGCACGGCGACGGCGAGTTCGGCGAGTACGTCTACTTTTTCTCCGACCCTCTTCACGCTCTGACCAGAAAAATTCCAGATCCCCCAGGGTCACCAAATGGCTTTACGGATGCGTCCACTCCGGTTGCCACGGATTCTCGACCCGCACCACAAGAACCACGCCCTCCATCTCTACCGACCACCCCATCGCAAATGCAAAAATTGCTCGCAGCGCTTTCTGCGCAGTCTTTTTTCCCTGACATGTTACCGCTGACTGGGCAACATCAACAACATCTTATCGCACCAACTCCTTATAATGTCCACCCCCAACAATACGCTCCTGACAACGCCGGACAAGGTACGGAAAGCATGCATACACATCCTAATATCAGTCCGCCAGCACCAATACCTGCTACTTTTGACCATGGGTCGCCTGTCAACGCATTGTCACCATTTGCGTTGTCGCTTCTCGGGGGTCCCCCTCCGGACGTGGACCTGTTTGCACAACAGGAGCAGGACGACCGGCTTCAGAAAACGTACAGAACGGCTGCGGAAATCAATACCGACGTGGACGAGCTGCAAAGCAATATTCAGTCGTTGATACAGAGTCTCGGTATCGATCCTGCGACGCTGGATGTAACCCCAGCCGATGGTAGGGGTATGGTGATGGGTGTGGGTGGTGAGGGGGGCTCTGCACCGTCATTACCTCCAGACGATGCAAGCATGTTCTCCGCGATGAACATGGGAGGCCTGGGTTCTATGGGTGCGATCCAAGACTTTGACTTTGACTCGTTCTTGATGGACATGCCGCGCGCAAACGAGGAAGAGGAAGGGGACATGGACAAGTTGGCGGAGAGGCTGGATCCGACGACGGTGGTGTCAGTACACAAGGTGCCGACGGCGGATTCGTCCAATGCGGGGAACGCTTCATCGGCAGAACAGTTGCATGCATTTTTGGACGATGTGGCGTCGCAGGATGGGAAGGACGGTGTTGGCGGCCGTAGGGGCGAGGGTGGTGATGTTTCGTTCAAGGTTCCTGGTGTCCTGGGGGCTGATCCGGGTGCGGGTGCAGGCGCGCGTGGACGGAAACGCAAGTCGGAGGTGGTCATGGACGACGCGCAGCCGTATGCACCGCAGGAAGTGGAGATGATGACGGCAGGGGCGGGTGGGAAGAACAAACGCAAGAGATGAAGAGGGGAGGCGGAGTTCGCGAGATACCTGGATCGCAGCGACCGGTGTCCATCCGTGGGTTGAACATGGAAGGTTGAGATGATGCAACAACACACAAGAGTCTCACATACCAAAAAGTTACCTCGACCGTTTCGATGCGCGCGTGTAGAGATCCGTGGATAAGCACGTCTTGGTGTCGAAATGGGGTTTATGAACGTCCGGGTGATCGACAGGATTGACTTATAGATTACATCATGGTACTTGTACGTATGCTTGCTGTTGTAGTCCCCACCACTTGTAATGTAATGTATCCGATACTTGCCTCTCGAACGGGAGCTCGAATGTATAGCATCTTCGTATATTGAATCCGTAGTTCCCGTATACACAATTTTGATTTGCTAGTTCATCCAAGTCTGATAAATATCTTGAATCTTTACTTTTTACCGTATACACTGTTGTCCCTTCTTATGACCCATAAGCTAAAGATGTATTCCAACCTCATCCCCAGAAAGATCACCGAGAAGGGATGTACGGAAACCAAGGATGCACATCCGGATCCCACCTCAACACGGATGCATCCCACTGAGAGACCTGGAACATGGACGCCGGTAATTCCTCCAGGCTCTGACAGACATCGCGCAGGCGCTGGACGGACTGAATGAAATTGAGTGGCAACGCCAAACGCCAACGTCAGCAACACTCCGACAGATCGAGTCGAATGCGGGGGAGTAACTCGTACCTGCTGCCGTTCCTCGACCCAAGGTCCCGTCCATCCCCCTTTAAACGATCCAAGTTGTCCCAGGATCATACTCGCCAGTCGAACCAGTCCCGCCGGTGACCCATCGCAGTCCTTGTTTTGGAGGGGGATGAGTGCGATGTTCCATGCCAAAATAAATAAAACATCATCGCACCTGCTCAATCGCCGAACAAGCAGCCGTAAACTTGAGAAAATGCGGGTGGCCGATGGGCAGGAGTTCAATGTCGTCGTATTCGTCTACAAAGGCCCATTTGTATCGACGAACGCAGTTGAGCCGCATGCGCGACCACGAGGACGTGCCCAGTTTCTTTACCGTGACCTGTAGTGTCATTGTATGGTCAGAAGAAGCCGAACGACAAAAGAGCCCCACGAATGACAACAGCAGATTTTTGTTTAAAAAAGGGGGAGGAAAAACCCACCGAGAAAACTGCTAAAGACACAGCTTGCAACGCCGTCAAAAACTTGGTCTGGAATACATGTTCCTCCAACGCAGGCGTTCCTGCTGATATTTCGGACGTAGGCAAAGGCTGAATACGAAGCAGAAACTCATGCCCACCTTGTAACCCCGGCGCGAGTTCATCCATGCACGAGAGCTGGAGCTCCAAGACCTGCGTCGCGTACCAATACGCAAATACGCGCTCCTCGGCAGAGTAGAGCGACAGCTGGGCGCCGGAGTAGATGACTTCGCGGATGACCCCTAATCGTCGTGCCAAGATGGCCGCGCATAACCTTGATAAAGGGTCGGGTTCTGGCTGGAAAATAAAAAGAGACCGTCAGATACGCCAATGTCCGTGTGCGGTGCGTACCCAAGGGTCCACGCGACTCTGGATATCTACAAACAGCGCATACAATGCATGCCAGTCGAATAATGACTTCATGCAATATCTACGCCACCGCGCGGGGTTGTACCACAATGCTTTGATATGCCCAAGCTCAAGCTAAACATGAAATAAATAAATAAAAGTGGGGACGGAAAAAGCAAAAAGTACCTCTACGATCGAGCGTTCTACATGGACTAACGGCGACGGATCTGGATTTTTCCATCGGCGACCGATCATGTCGACGAATGAATCAAAAGTCGACCCGCAGTTCTCGGCGAAAAAGCAGTCCACAATGTGTTTTTGGGTGAATTTGTTCAACACAAGTCCATCCTCGAACAAGGCCGACTGGGAATATGGTTCTCAGGACGCACGGCGCAAAAAAAAAAAGAGATGCAATTAAAAGAGACCCCCACCTGGCACGCGGATCTGATGTACGGAAGATGTCGATCGGGATTCGAAAACCACACTTGATAATGTCCCTTAATCTGTGAGAAGTGAGGTCGACCGTGCGGGACGGACTATAAAAGACGCGAACCTTCCAGCTTGCGAGGCTCGATACACCCATCAAGGTGTTGAGCTGGTCTAGCGAGTCCAAGAGTCCCAATAATTTATCCCACACAACGTCCTGGTCGGGCAACTGGATGACATGGAGCGGTATAAATGAAACGAGGACCCTGGCGAACTGTGGGTCAAAGGCGCGACGCGCGGGAGAGTGAGGTCCAGGGTCCGGAAGAGGCGTTCTCCTAATTTTTTGTACCAACCGGCGGGCGGCATCAATCAACGGGCCGAACAGGTGGTATTCTTTGAACAATTGGGCAGACAAGAGTTCAATCAATGTCTGCGGTGCGATGTGAGCGAAAAGCGAATGTCCAAGAACGACGGTGAATTCAAAACCTTGCGTAGCATGAGCCGATCGCGGAGTGCATCCTTCCAAACCGACGACGCTGCACAGATCAGCCGAGTTACAGCATACTTTACTGGGAGTTACCTTGGAGTTCACGACCAAGCCATGTACACGCATGTTCTATTTTTGCTTGAACGTAGCTTACGGGCAGAGACTCTGCCAGGGGTACGTCGCACTTTTCGCTCTGCCAATCTTCAGTCTGTAATAAAAACCGAGGCAGAAAAAAAAAGACATGAGGGTGTATGCAACACGCGAAAAGCACGTCATGAGACGGACATCATACACATTCCCCTTGTTGAGCTCCCTCCACGAAAGATCACACGACTTGAGCAAGCCATGGACGTGTGCTCTAAGAACAATGGTGACGAGCTCGAGCGGCCGGTGGCGGTCGAACCCGGTGAACTGCTGATTCGCTGGTATCAACTCTGGGTCAGATTCTCTCAGCGCATGGACGTGCAAGAACGAATATATGGTCTGGGAGAGGGTGTAACCGGTGTGCCATTCCATCTGGGGCGTAACGAAGAGTTTACAAGAGGTGACGAGGACGTGTATCTGGACGATTCACCTCGCAGGCAAAAGAACGATCTATGATCCAGCAGACCTCCTCTGGAAGCAAGGGTTCGAGGGGATCGAATACCGGACGCATTTGGTCCATGAGTGCGAGGCCGCTGTCGAACCGAGGCTCCCCGATCTTTGGTGTTCAGTGATGCTGCTGAGCCAACGCGCGCGGCTAGCAAGCATGCTGTTACCTACTTCGAAGGCGGCCATCGCGTCTTGCAAGGTGAAGTCTTTGGCGAGCACGAGTGCGCCCGAGGGCATATCTCGAATTTCAACGGTGAATGAAAGGCGTCGCGTGAAGACGCTTGGTATTTACCTTTGGCTGCAGAGGCAAATGCGTGGGTGACATCGTAGAAGCTGTCTCCACCGGGCAAACCCAATTCGAGCTGGAGATCCATTGGGGGGTGCGCCGGTCGAGGACGTCGATGATGAAAGTCAAGAAGAAAGAGCAGTAGAAAGTCAACAAAAACGTTCCATGAAAGCTATATGACGGAGTTTGAAACCACCATGGTCCCCTCTTTAGGTCGTTTGAGCGAACGTGCTATCAAGCGCGTCGTGTTTTCGGGAATCCAACCAACAGGCGTACCACACGTAGGTAAATCAAGGTCTGTTGATTCTCGAGCTAACAAATACTCACAGCTCGGTAATTATCTCGGTGCGCTGTCCAACTGGGCCAGGCTGCAGAAATCCGCACAACAGGACGATGTCCTGCTTTTTTCTATCGTCGGATGGCACGCGCTGACCTTGCCACAAGGCCCTGCCGTGCTGCGCAATGCCAGAAACGACATGCTCGCGGCTGTCCTTGCGACCGGCATCGACCCAGCACGTTCGATTGTGTTTCACCAAGACAATGTAAGGACCGTCGGCCTCTTCCGGGTCACTGATAACTCATGCATTCCTAGAACCGGCATCACACGGAATTGTGTTGGATATTGAGCTGCCTCACTCCGATGGGGAAGCTGCGCCGGATGACCACGTGGAAGGTCGGTGACATGCCAGGGTAATCCTTTTGCCCCTCTCACCTTTCCTAGTCACGACTGGCTGCATCAAGGAATGCAAATTCTGAAGATGATGTGGACGAGTCGTTGCTCAACGCTGGTTTGTTTACATACCCAGTCCTTCAAGCAGCGGACGTATTACTCTACAGGTAAGCAGTTCAATTTTGATGGCGAACAGTGCCCTTGAAGAAATGCTTTTAGGGCAACCCATGTCCCCGTAGGAGAGGATCAACGCCAACATATAGAGCTTACCAGAGACCTCGCGGATATATTCAATCGTACGTTCAGCGATCACAACCACTCGCCTCTCTTCCCGTTGCCGGAATATGTGGAAAGTACGCCGTCTCCTAGGATGACGAAAGAGCGCTCACCCTCTCGACAGCACCATCGAAACGCGTTCTCTCCCTCAAAGATCCATCGTCCAAGATGTCCAAGTCATCGCCAGACACGGCTTCGCGGATTCTTTTGACGGACAGTTCGACTCAGATTAGAGCCAAGATTCGTGGGGCGGTCACAGATTCCATCCAGGGCATCACATATGATCCTGTCTCTCGCCCAGGCACGTCGAATCTGCTGAGCATTCTCGCAGCGTGCACCGACAAGGACGTTGCCAAGGTGGTAAAGGGATATAAAAACAAGGGTCACGGGCAATTGAAGAGTGACGTGGCAGATGCGGTAGAAGAGATGCTGAAAGGTCCTCGGGCCGAGTTCGAGGCCATTCGGCATGAAAAGGGATTCCTTGACGAGGTCGCACGGAAAGGAGCTTTGCGAGCGATGGAAATCTCACAAGACACGATAGACACGGTCCGGAGACGGGTCGGATTATCTTAGAAAGGCAGTTGTCGAATGTTTACCAAATTGTGATGATGTCGACACCCCGAGCATTGTCCAAGAAGCAGGAGAGAAAGGCAGTCGAGTTCTTGGAATTTTCTTTCCAGGACATCGAGAGTTCGTTCAAGAAACGGTGCGCCGAGTCTCTGCGAGCAGCCAAATTACCCGTCGTGATGTAGAAGAGTCCAGCTCAGAGCCATCGCTCACCAAACTGCCAACCTTGTCGGCTTATCTCGACGCAATGCAGCAGCTCCTCGCGTTTGTCTTGCAAATCCCGCCCATCGACCCCTCCACGTCGTTGCGCACCGCGTTCCTGCTCCGTCTCACCAACGACGTCATGACCTCGGTACCCGGCTACCCACCCGAGATGAACGACCTCCAACAGCTGCTAGACTTCCTCGACGACCTCGACGAGGCTTGGCTAGCCGTGCTCAACTGTCAAGTCTGGGACCCGTCGTCGGGCGCGGGCGTCGATTTAGTCGTCCCCGTGGAGATGGTCGAGCCCGATCACCCGATTCGCTCGACCCCCGTGAGTCAAACGGAGCGCACACGGCTGCATAGTCTGCTTGTCACAGGCACTGAGGCGCTCGAAGAGTGGTTGACCAAACTGGAGACGACGCTGCGGGGAGAGGACTACCAGCTTGCGCTGGAGCGGGCAGGTCTGATGGAAGGATTCGACGACTTGTTTGCAAAGACACTCGCCGAGATAGGCGGTCTATCCGAGTCGCTTATCGACCCAGCTGGAATGACCGGCACATGTTGAGGAAAAGTACGATAGTAAATACTCTGATCGAATGACTGGCGGGGATCGGACAACTCCTCTTCCTGACAGACTAAAAAAAAACTACAAGGTGCGCAACCCTTTCGGTTTGTCTGCAGTAAAGTCAAGTGCCAAAAGCGTACCGCCGATAACTTGGCATGTGAAAGCAGTGGACGCGTTCCGTCTCCAATGAGCTACAAACGAGCAGTCGTCCTTCGCTGAATGGAAGGCTGAGTCTCACCAAAGATGTGTCACTCAAACAGTCAAACTGAATTCGACTGCCATCACCCAGACGGTTGCGTAGCATTGTTCGTCGGCTTCGATGACCTCTTTCCAAAGCAGCTCGCTAGAATGTATGGAATGTACGAGCTGGTGTACAAAATTTTCGCGGTGAACAACTACCGCCTTCTTTGCGTCCGACGGCTCTGACCTAGAAAAAAAAATAAGCAACATTCATCCTGGAACGGCGAACCGTAACGTACTCTTGTCTTTCGCTTTTGCAGGCGCGCCCTTGCCTCTGGCTTTTTTCAAGTCCACGTCCCACAACCTCTGCGCCTCCGCAAAGTTGGCCAGCTCCAGTTCGGGCCACTCCTTGGCGAGCTTGGAGATGGACAAGTCGAGGTCTTGAGGGTAGTAGTTGACCATAGAAGGGCCACGGAGTCGCGCGCGGAGGTGTTTTGCGCCGGTGCGCGCGGACGTCGGGTTGTATGCGGTTTTGAAAATGGCGCAGCGTGTCTTTGTGAGTGCGGCCAGTCGCCCAGGTGTCACGACTGTCATGGCCATGTTCTTTGTTACTAACGTAAGCAGCCTCGGAGTCGGGTAAACCTGCGACTCGTTTACGCAACTTCTTCACTAAACTTGGAGCACCGCACTGATCGGACCCTTCGGAAGAAGTACTAGTGTTGCGTTGACCTAGTACTGTACATAGTCTGCGGTGCCCGTTGCGTTGGATATTGAACCATGACCACCCTCCAGAAACGACTACCTCTGCCGAATTTCGACATTCAGGAGTCACAAAGCCATGCTAGATCTACCGCACACCCAAAGGATAGGTTTCAAACACAGTCACTGGTAGAAGAGCTTGTTCTGTAGGTCTCCTCGTTTTCCGTTCCATTGTGAAGAGGTCTAACAGGACACTCATCCTAGATCTGTCCAGAAAGCATCCCGGAGTCCCGGAAGCTGGGAATCATGTTTAGGGACCTACGCGTCATAGGACTCGATGCCCGTACATCTGTCCAGCACAATCTCGTATCATTGTTCTATCCTCGGTCGATAATGAAGTTTGTCCAGAATTTGCGTCATCCCCCGGTTCGTGATATCATTTCTGGTTTTGATGGCGTCATTTTCCCTGGGGAGATGCTGCGTGCGTGAACCCCTCTTTCTGCTTTCCCCATGCTTACGCATAGAATCAACCTTGGACATAGTCGTCTTGGGGCGTCAGGGTTCTGGGTGCAGCACATTTCTGAAAACACTTGCCAACCACCGCAGAGATTACCACCGTGTCCTTGGGGATGTCTTCTACCACTCCCTTTCCTCGGAAGAGATCGAGAAATGGTTCCGCGGTGATGTCATATACTGCCCAGAGGATGACGTTCACTTCCCGACCCTTACGGTCCAGCAAACAATCGAGTTCGCGTCTACAATGAGGACCCCGAGCGGTTGGATAAATGACCAGTCGAAAAGGGTTAATGCCTCGCATACGACAGAATTACTCCTGCGCCTCTTCGGACTCCAAGGTGCCAAAGACACAATCATTGGTAATTCGTTTCTCAGACGTATTTCTGGTGGGGAGAAGAAGAGAGTATCTATTGCTGAGGTCATGTCTGCAAGAGGCAAGGTCGTTTGTTGGGACAAGTGCGTATCGTCATTTTCGCTACTAAATAGCATTTTAGTGTGGATTATCTAGTTCGACACATGGTTTGGACTCGTCCACGGCACTCGAATTCATCCGTACACTTCGTGCCATGACCAATGTTACCAATGTCGCAACAGTGGTTTCCATCTATCAAGCCGGGGAGCAGTTGTTTGAGCTGTTCGATAAAGTATGCGCCATCTACGATGGAAAGATGGCATATTTTGGGCCCGCTGCAGAAGCAAAACAATATTTCATTGACATGGGGTACGAACCTCGAAATAGGCAAACAACATCCGATTTCTTGGCATCAAGTATGCTCTGAACTATTCCCACGTGTCTTTTTTGTGTCCCTAACGTCTTGGTACAGTAACCGATCCAAATGCCAGGGAGATCTGACCAGGATCCCAGGGAACTGTGCCCCAAACAGCAGATGAGATGGCTTCTCATTTTCGAGCGTCCGCCCATGGACAGCTCAACCTCTCGTCAATGGATTCATATTACAGCCTTTTCGTGAACAAGCCTGATCTTAAGAAGGCCTATGAAGCCAGCGCCATAAGCGAGCGTGCGAGGCATGCCACTCGCAGTTCTGCGTACATGCTATCTACACTCATGCAAGTCCGTGCAGTGGTATGGCGTCGATTACAAATGTTGAAAGGCGACCGAGTCACGCTTGCAGTTCAAGTTGGGTCGGTGTTGATTCAGCCTCATTGGTGGAGATCGTGCGCTAACCTATGAATGACTATAGATTACAGATTTTGCTATCTCTTTTCATTGGAACCGAGTTTCTTCAGTTAGGGAGCACCACAGATGCATACTCCTCGCGGGTGTGTGCGTTCTTCCTGTAGGTACATTCTACCAGTTGCGGACAAAATCTGATATTTGCCTTGTTAGTCTCTTGTTCTGCAATTCTGCCTTGTCCATGGTCGAACTTCCAGGTCTATTTTCTCAGCGTCTGATCGTCATACGTCATCACAAAGGAGCACTATATTACCCCTTTATTGAGGCCCTGGCTCACACCATTGCTGACATTGCAATCAGCTTCGCCTCGGTCTCCGTCAAAGCGATCTTAGTATACTTTTTGGTTGGGTTTCAAAGAACAACGGAGCAGTTCTTGTATGTTACCTTCCTTTCGGCGACTAGGCATGTTGTTCTCGCTTATGGATTTGCAGAATTTTCCTGTTATTCATCTTTATCACAACAATTTTGTTGAAATCCTGCATCAGAAGCATTACAGCCTTCTGTCGTGATATATCAATCGCTGTCCCGACGGTCTCTGTGGCCCTTCTATTCATGGTCCTATATAGCGGATATGTCATCCCTATCAACGACATTGCTGGGGCTTTGCGATGACTTTCTTATAAATGTGAGTATGAAGATGTGTACCGTCCCATCCATATTGATATCATATTCCATAGCCTCTCCGTTACGTGCTCGAATCTTTGGTGATCAATGAGTTCCACACTATCAATGGGACGTGCGCACAACTTGTCCCGTCGGGACCTGGATACGAGAATACATCCCTCATAGACCAGGTGTGCGCTTTTCCAGGCTCAGAACCAGGTATAGCGACTGTACCTGGAGAAGCCTACGTATACGCATCTTTCGGGTATTCTTATTCAAACCTTTGGAAGGTAAGGAATAATTGATACGCCTCGCATTTACATGTGAGATAATTTTGTGTTTCACAGAACTTTGGGATTTTATGCATCTTCGGCCTTGGCTTCCTTGGGAATCTCCTCTTCTCCACTCAAATCAACAAGCCGACTCAGCAATATACCACAATGACCAGATACAATGATAGGAGCAGCATTCTCGTTCCTTCTCACAAAATACCAGACGAAGAAAATGTTTCCACAGGCCATCCCCCATGAAAAACAAGACTCGACGAATGCCACTGATACCTCTATTGTCAAATGTGACAAACTCGACCAAGCTGACATATTCTCGTGGAAAAAGATCTCATATGATATACGTACTTCTGGTGTGAAGACGCGTACGCTGCTGGATGAAGTCGGTGGCTATACCGCTTCTGGAACGTTGACAGCATTGATGGGGGAATCAGGCGCAGGGAAGGTGAGAATTTGGGGCTGTGGGCACAATTAATGCTGATTATGGCCATTATTTGGCAGACGGTTTTATTAAATGTACTTTCTAAACGCATTTCAGGCGGTTCAGTGTGTGGAGATTGCCTCGTAAATGGTTGTCCACTCCCCATGGATTTTGTTTCCCAAACAGCGTACGTTCAACAGTTGGATACTCACAACCCAGAGTCAACTGTTCGAGAGGCTCTTCTATTCTCGGCGAGGCTGCGACAACCTACATCTGCTCCGATGGCCGAAAAGGAGGCTTAGTATGTCTTCATAAATATCAATGTCTACTATATTTCTGACACCTAATCGTTCTTAAATAGCGTTGACGAATGCTTGAGGATATGCGGTTTGGAAGCTTATGCAGATGCCATAGTTGGCTCCCTCGATGTAGAGCACAAGAAACGCACTACGATCGGTGTCGAGCTCGCTGCGAGAGTGAGATGAACAATCTCATCCATTTTGTACTTGGCTGATGAGGATGACAGCCAAAACTGTTACTGTTTCTCGACGAGCCTACATCCGGTCTCGATTCTCAGTCAGCGTGGGCTCTCGTTAAGTTTCTTCGTCACCTCGCTGACAGTGGACTTGCTATCCTTTGTACGTTGGTTTGTTTTATGAGCAATGTAGTACACGATCCTAACAAGTGGACGTGCATAGGATCCACCAACCCTCTGGCGAGCTGTTCCAGCTTTTTGATCGACTCTTGCTCCTCCAGAAGGGCCGGAAAACGGTCTACTTTGGCGACACTGGGGAGGAATCTATGACGGTGATTGAATATTTTCAGAGAAATGGTGCTGCTCGTTGTCCCGCCGATGCAAATCCGTGAGTGGTCTCCCCGATGGTACAAGAGTGTCAGCTGAGTGTAGTATTCACACTGCGCAGGGCAGAGTATATGCTAGACGTCATTGGAAGTGGAGCTGTAGCGACCTGCACGACTGACTGGTGTCATGTTTGGGAAAACTCGCCCGAAGCAATCCAGCGTAACCTGAAACTCGAAAGTATTCGTCATAGACAGTCTAAGCCTGTCATGGCTTCTGTATCCCATTCCGAGTTTGCAAGTTCTTGGGTGAAGCAACTTACACTAGTTACTCACTGTGGTTTCGTGTCATACTGGCGAAACCCCATGCTTGTCTATTTAAAGCTGTTCGCCTGCGTTTTCACTGGAGTGCTCATCGGATTTTCGTATTTCGGTGCCGCAAACTCCTTGCAGGGATTTCAGGACAAGGCCCTCGTGCGTAGCTTCCTCGTGCAAATATAATTGCTGGTAACTAGATGATATTCCTTCATTCCACAGTCGGTGCTTTTGGCCCTGGCAATGTGTGTGCTCACGGCACAGCAATCACAGACTAGGTTTATCGAACGCCGAATTGTCTATGAAGTTCGGGAACATCCTTCGAGGATGTATACTTGGTCAGCGTTCCTTGTCTCTCAGGGCCTGATTGAAATTTCGTTCAATATACTTTCCATTCCCTTATTCTTTGTGTGTTGGTATTGGTCCTCTGGCTTTGACAATTCTCGCGCCGGTTTCTCTTACCTTTTTTACTGCATTGTGTTCCCGTTATACTATACCACACTTGCATTGGCGATCGCCACAGTCTCTCCCAATGCGATCATTGCTAACACAGTGTTCATCACGATGGTGTGCTTCATCATGCTTTTGTATGTATTGAGAGTCCCTTATCCGAGCCATGGCCTAGTTTGTATTAACGGACATGGTTACATCACAGTGCCGGCGTTTTACGGCCATATCATATATTGGGGTGGTGGAAATGGATGTACTACCTCTCCCCCTTTACTTACTGTAACATTTTCTTTTCTTTTATCTAATCTTTTCTCTTTGTTATCACATATGCACATTCATTCTCGTATAAGTACTCGAATCGTCCTGTGTTTTATTCCTTAGTTTTGAAATACTCATTTACACTTGTCCACATCTCGTGTATCGGTGTCTTCGCTTGAGTCGTTTCGTAACATTATTTCAAAACTCATCTTGACTCGCTGACACTTTGTCCCCGAGCTCCTTTACCCGCTTTTTCCGTTTATTACTTGCCCGATGTTGTATTATTACTACGTTACAAACGGACTCGGTTAGATCCGGATTACTTAATCCGCATAGATATACTCTTGATCGACGCGACTCGCACACCTCAGTTCTGATCCATTCAGTACTGAGGTGAGATACTCGTCTACTTCTTCTCTCTTACGCATATTGATACCTTGTAGTGTACTTAACAGGTATA